>JAOXYB010029933.1:0-2500 GCA_028565635.1 Phoronis ovalis
CTATAAAGGACTCTAACGAGAACTGTAGTATCTCAGTTGCGGGTGAAACTTTTTCTAGAAATGGAAGCACATATAAAGTTCTTCAATTGTTTTAAATATAATCCTAGTTAAGCTACAAAGTAAGCAAACATTTTCTTATTTTTGCCACAAGGTGTCAGCGGAATTGTTCGAATATTTCATTGTGCTTCTTGAGTGACATTGTTTAGTAAAGTGAATATTACAATAGGTTTCCGAGTTATGCTCTCCGGATAAAATACTAAATATACTCGTTTGTGACAGGTACTCTGATTTTTCTGACGTCATTTTACCGCATCACAAACCAGTATTTTGTGTATACGGAAGAGCATAACTCGGAAACCTGCTGTAACAAAAGTGGCGGTGTTTGTACCGTTTAATGTTCAGTTTATCTAAATTAAGTTGTGCTTATAAATGTTAAGGAAATAGTGTTTATTATGAATTAATACATGCATGTGAATTGTGCGCTTATTTTAATACCTGTATATCCAAATAAAAAGGGACCGTTGGCCTGTAAATTTTTAGTATGAAATGGTTATCCACCGCAACAGAAAAACAATCTAATTTCTCACGAAAGCACCTGAAAGCAATGTAAAATGGCCTAATATAACGGTTCAAAAAACTCAAAAAGTAAATCGGTAACATATTTTCTTCTTTCTACCATTCAATTTAGTTTATTATTGGCTACATTTAAGCGCAATCTAATTTATTTTTACGACTGTGATGTTTATGCTTAAGTTATATAGTTGACAGCGCTGTGCTTTCTTTAACACGAACATTACATCACTGGAATAATATAGCATATAGCAGAAATAATAAAAATCGAAAAACATTGAATGGTTGGAAAATACTTCTTGTCGATACAAACACTGGTTTGACAGGTTTTGCAGTTACGCAACTTTTTTGTGTCGTTCTTCAATTCTCTGAAAAGAAAACAAGCATATACAATATACCAAAACTTCAAAAAAGTATTGTAGCACTGCAAATACACAATTGAAACCATAATTATGTGGCTTACGGGTCCAGCCACGGTAAGTTAACGTTTGTAGAGTCGATGCAACAGCACCACTAACGTCAGACTTAAGCGCAATATATGACATCATACTTTACTGCCTATTGGGTAAATTAGTGTGCGGCAGTGAAGCTTTTGCGAGCTCCATTATTACACGGTACTATACACGCGTGCAACTTTACAAGTAAAAATTGTTTTATATCCGCGCTCAGTTTACTCTTTGGCATGTTACGTCTACTGTAGAGTACGGAACCTATGCCTACGCCATTTTAAAGCACCAGAGATATTTTTTTGTTTTGAGATCTCGCCATGCCGGCGTCTTCAAAGGAATTATTTAATGTACTGGAGCTATGTGTTAATACACTGATATTCCACCATTTCAAAGAATACCGCTTAGAAACTGTTAACTGCCCACTAGGTAGCCTGGTCAAGGAACACTAATTCACGTCCCGTCCGTTATAATAAATACAATGAGAGATTCGATATTAAATAAAAATATCACCAAACTCTGATCGGTATCTGGAATATTATTTTTTATCCTTATTCCAGAAGCACCCAATTTGTAATGCGTGATATAGCAAACCAATATATTTTTTTGCATGTTTCAAGCTTAGCTAAGCTATTTGGTAATGTAAATTGGAAGGCCTTCTCTGCTCCCCACTCACCAGAAAGCTGATTTTTTTAAATTCACCAGCAAGCTAAAATGCGGGGGAATTCTTTCTGCCAGCTGGAATTTGAATAAAAGAGGTTGTTTCATGAGGCTTCGTGCTTAAATCAATAATTTACTGTTGTTGATGTGGAGAATCAGATAAGTTTCCCATTACCAGCTGAATGAATTGTTTATAATGTTTGCCAGACAGCCAGACTCGTCTGGAGAACATATATGATGGGGAACAGACTCGTTGGGTGCTTCCGTTATTCGTTCCAGTTTTTAAAATTTGTTAATTTTCACAACAAATCGGATTGGATTTCGAAACATACTTTTAAATGTCGCTATTCGAAGCATTGATCCGGAAGTGAAAATAGTGCATGTGTATTAATCGATCACCTATCAGTGAGCCACTTGGTATGTAAACAAAAACAAAAATAGCCATATAAACATTTTGTGCTCGTTCTAATTCTGGGCATATTAACGCCTATTAAGGTGTACGGAATCCACCAAGGCCATTTATGCTTTGCGGGATTTTGTTTACATATTTTACTATGCCGGTGCTTTCAAAAGAACTATTTAGTGTAGTGTAACCTTATCAGATAATGTTCATTAATAGACATTCAACCAGGTGGCGCTGTCTAATGATACCGCTGATATTGTTCATATATAGACATTACAATCAGTTACATAGAACATCGGTTAGAGGGTGTTCATTGAGAACTGTTATAGGGCGTTGCTTAGGAACAACGTTCAAAGACATCAATTTGACATTCAAGCAGGTGGCATAATCTGAGAATACCGCTGGAAGTAATCATAGATCA
>JAOXYB010029933.1:7500-14933 GCA_028565635.1 Phoronis ovalis
TTTTGTGTGATTTTTGAAATCTGATTTTCTTCAAATAATACCATGGTATTGAGTGTAGAGATACGGAATACAAGAAAACGACAGGATGTATAATCTGTAATTACATAATCATAATAAAATACCTGCATTACTCAAAATATTATACATAATAGATGTTCATATTTAGTTCACATGCACAATTAGGACATCATTCATTAAGGGGTATTGCAGTAACAGCATAAAGCAATTTGTATGTCAAGTCATGCCTGAGCTCTTTTTATGCTGGTAGAGCACACTTAATGGCTGTTGCATGTTTTCTTGAATACTGTTTGCATATTTATTACTAAACTAATGTTAGTCGCCTCTGTAGTTTAAGACAATGCGTAATTTTTTTTCTAATGAAAAATTTTCTTAAAAAGTCATTTAAAAGATTTTTTTTAAATTTAATAGAAAGGACAAAATAATCTGGAAGACTTAGCTTTGAATTTAAAGGAGAGAAATATATGGCACATCTAGCTTTACATAGCCGACTAATCCAAGACGTTAGTTAATTAACAAATGCTTAACGTACATATTTGTCATAGTTGAATCATAAACAACTACTACAAAAATAATTATCATGAAAAAGAAAATCAAATGATTTTGTTCTTAAACATTGATTATCAAAGAACGCCAGGTATGGACCCTAAGGGGAGAAAAACACCTACAAAGATTGAAAATCGTCCTAAATGGTGTGCTTTATGTGGAAACTGGAAACCTGCTGAGAGCGTATACGTAGTGCTCCTCATTCACCAATTTCCTGGTTTTGAAAGCAAAACATAACATTGTCTTCTTGTTGAAAGTGTGCTTAGTTTTGAAATAGACACTACTAATTTGGTTCTGTGCTAGAACTGCTTGAGAAAATTACAAACATATCAGAAAAGTTTAGTCGAAAGGAAGCAATATTTTTTTAAGTCACATATATTGGTAATTACAAAAATACCAGAACGGTATCAGTGTTCTTCAATGGAAACCAGCAACCGTAAAAGAAAGGGACATTGTGTGTCTCCATACAGTTCATACAAAAAAGTAATTTCAAGTCCAATGACAGAGCATTGCTTGGTAAGTAGACATTTTGCTAATGGTGTTTTCTGAAAAAATATTAGAACAGAAGTTTCCAGAAAAAAGAAATTTAAACAATAAGTGAGATTTTCTAAAACTATCTACAGACTCAAAATAGAGCGACAATAATGTTTTATAGTTTTTCCATTTTCCAAACTTTAAAAGTAAATAGAGAAATAGTAAAATGTAGCACTGATATTGAAACAAGTGAGCCAAAATTCATATTTATCAATTGTTATTGCTTTGGAAGAAGGAAAACCTGCTGGTGAGATAATTAGTGTGGTGATAAAATATACACAGCTACGAGATGACGTTTTTAGATATATGTGTGCTACTATCACACATGAGTTTACGAGGCTGTCGTCCAGGATTAATCCATCAACTTTGCGAACATGTTCAACAAAATTTATCAAAATAATTTATATTTATACAGTTAGCATGGCATTATATGATATACTTATACAAATATGGCATTATATGATATACTTATACAAACATTGACATTCATTCCTAATTGTTAAAGTGGTATCAATAGATTTCTTTCCAGTAATGTAAATTATTTCCTGATTATTTTAGAGTCATATATCCCACAGAACAGCTTTCTCTAATATTTCACAAACCAGTAATGCTAGCTTGGTCAGTGCAATGAAGTCAATATTTCTACACAGGTAAATAAGCTGATTTATACTGAGATCTTTTTGTAACAATTTATATCTTACATACCTCGCTCGTACTGTGTCTTTGCATAAATAATATGTAAACAAATATATGAAAGGAAACACAATGAAAATAGTAAGGGATTTCTATTTGGAACAGTAATAAGGAAACGCATGAAATAAGTTACTCCGTTTACTGACATAACATTCACAATGAGTAGTACTCGGATAAATATGTGAAGTAACATTTTCCGGACATTTTTAATAGATTTTTTCCTATTCCAGACAGAGAAACAAGTGAGCAAAAATCCATATTTACCAATAGTTATTGCTTTGGAAGAAAGTAAACCAGTTGGTGAGATAATTAGTGTGGTGATAAAATATACACAGCTACGAGATGACGTTTTTAGATATATGTGTGCTACTATCACACATGAGTTTACGAGGCTGTCGTCCAGGATTAATCCATCAACTTTGCGAAAATGTTCAAAAGATTTACTTCACTTCTCCTGGGATGTCTTTCATGAAGAACTCAAGATGAGAGCATCGCGTTTTCTTTCGGTATTACTTGCTGCAACAACTAATCCAATACAGTTGCCAGTCAATAAAGTAAAATTAGCTGGTTCGGTCTTACCTGCAGTGTTGTCAAGTGCAACTAAGTACATATCAATATACTGTGAAGAGTTTAAAGCTGTAAGAATGACACACTCAATCACATTTAAAGAAGCTGGATTTAAAACATTTGGCTTTGATATTTTGCCATGGACGTATGATTGTATGTCTTATACTTCTACTAATTTACTGTTTGAAAATCTGGCAAAGCAACATGACTACAATGGTATGGTAATGAAAAAGAAAATTGGAGAGGACGATGAAATAGAAAGAAATCTGCTCTGCAGTCTGACTGCCTTAGCCAATACCAATGCTGAAAATGTTGACAACATTCTTCATAAAGCAACTTTACAACAGCAGCTAAAAACACATTGTCAGCAACTACATCCTGGGTATAGGCTTGCTGGTGACAATGTAGATATGAGGACAAAGGCAAGGCGCATAACACACGAACATGGAAATAAAAACCTGAACATGTTTAATATCATGGTGTATTCCAACCGTATATCAGGCTCTCATATGGATGATACAGAACCAATTGGTGACAATTCCATATACTAGCTGTGTATCGTCAGAAGATGATATTGCTATTGTGACGGAGGAATTCATAAATCTTATTGCGCACGTGTGGGCAAAGTGATTTCCACACCTTAAATGGTTAGATGATGTTATGGAGAACCATATTAATCAGCTATGTGAGAAAGAAGTAAAGCCAAAAACAGAAAAGGTAAGTCCTTACTATATGAAAAACAAGTTTGTAATTTTTATCTTTACTTGTACCACAAGCTAGCTTCGTTAAACCAAAAAAACAATTATTTAATTCTAGGTTCACATGGGAGTACTGCATAAAAATGAAACACAATGCGATGACATGATTGATATTGTCCAGTATATGCACACTTATGTCCCTGGGCATAATATAAACAGTCCGAACAAGCTAGTGAAAATTATTAGTGCAGGGGACAATCTCAAATTTGAGAGATATAAATCTGCGCAGTCCTGTCAAGGCGATGGTCGCACAACCTGAATCCAGTAACTTCATTATTTCACGAGCAAGGATAATGGCATAAGGTAATGTAGTGAACTGTATGTTTGAACTACAAACTTTCTCAACATTGTTTAAATCATTGTATTATTTTCTAATCAGAGTAGATATTTTTAAAGACATTTGTATTACTATATTAACTTAATATGTTTTGTTTGTGTGTGTGTGTGTATTGTTGTGTATATAAATTATAACTAATATTATACTGTACCACAGCTGACATAATAGTTGATAACTCAAAGTTTTGTTTGTAGGTTATTTTTACCAATTCCTATTATGCAAGATCTGGGAGGGATGTAGGAACAATCTAGCAAGCTAGCAATGCTATTGGTGCTGAGCACGTTTCAGGAGATCCAAGTCACGATTTTTACGCAACAGCAGACCTTCTGGATAAATATACTGTAGCTATGATAGTGGTAGCAGGCATGACGTTCTTGAACTTAAAGAGTGTTGATCGTGTGCCAAAACATTTTTTTCGGAAGTTGGTAAACATAATGCAGTAGTTGTACAGTTAAACGATTTTATTAAAGCGTTTACATGTCTTGAAACAGTAGATTTAGGTTCAATAATAAGGCCATTTGCAAACGATATTCGCTGTCAAGTTTGCAACAAAAGCTAAAAAGTTCTTCACTGCTACTCAACAGCGAAATAAACCTATTTCTCAGCAAGATCATAAATATAATTAATCCATCGTTAACCTAACCATGTACTTAATTAGATTAAACTTTAACGATGCTATTAAATGGGGAGATTGGGATAGAATTGCTAGATTAATAAAATTTATTCTTCCATACTACAAGGTGTCCAACTTCCCAAAATACGCTTACGCTGCTTTCAATCAATGTTAAATGAATTAATGATGTATCATCGATATCACTACCTTTATAGTCTGATGATGCATTTTTATACCTAGTCAGCTTAGGTAAACAATACATGCGTTCATACCAATCATACGAGTTATGATGAGCAGGCAAATAGTAAGGACAGATTTTATGGTATAAATGAAGTTGTGTCTTCAATTTTGTCCCTACAAGTCATGTCGTAAGAATTCCGAAACAAATTATTGTAATAGTCACCTGGGTGCACTTTTTTCATGTGTGTCCTAAGACCATTCGGTCTTGTGTGAGCACTACCACAAACAGGGCACTTATACGGCTTTTCATCTGCAAATAAATGGGAAACATTATAATAATTATTGTAATAGTTTAGACTGCAAACTTGAATGTATGTAAGAATGTAGTTTAATCTACATCACTAAAGCAATGTCAGTGAAGAAGTATTTATCGTAAAACATTATAGTTTGACCCTTAGCCAACTAAATTATGTGCGTGTGGTTAATGTTTATTATGTTTAAAATAATGAAATTTTATTCATAATCAGTAGAGTAAAAAGAATGGAAATCAATAATAACAATAACATAAAAATAGTTTCATGAAAGATGTCTGCTTTACAGCTACTTACCTTGTTCGCCTGCGTCTGGTTGCTGATCTAAAGATAGAAACACAATTATGCAATAATGCTCAATACAATTTAGATCTAAATCACTAAAGTATTGATAGTGTTGCTAAGTGAACGTAGTACAGGATAACACTTCGCCGCATTTTTGCCTGCTTTTTGAACTCTTGACCCAACTATGACGTAGTGATTTGGACGGAATGTCTTTTTATGGGTTGGGCGGAGCTAGGAAATTTGATGTGGCATTCCATTGGTTTAGCACCACTGGCCTGTTTTTTCTTCGCTTATTAAACACCAACTTCTAATACTATTCCGTAATACTCAATTGAATGTTCAGATTTTAGATAATATAATTTGCTCAAAACACACTGGCCGATTTACCATCGGGCGCGGAAGGAATGCACACCTTTCCCAAAAAAGATTGCTTTAAATATTTGTTTGTAACTAACAATTTACAATTTATAGTAGTAGGGCCTTTGTTGAATAACTACGATCACATGAAGGGCACTTGCATGACTTGCCATCTATAAATAAAATGTAAACATTAAAAGCAATCGGGCGTGGAAGGCACGCGCACTCCTTTCCCCAGAAAATGAATATTTAATTGTATCTAGTGGTTTACAAAATTATATTAAATAATTATTAAATATTTTGTAGAAGAACATTCCTTTTACCTCTTCTGAGTCATCGGTAAAAGTTGATTTCAAAAATAAAAACATTTCCGGTATACGTAAAACAAGTGCCATGTCAAGGATTATATAGCTGGGTATTTTCTCAGTGTTCTGGAAATAGATGTTTCATATTCCAGTATCACTGTTCACAATGTTATTCATAAACAGTAGAGTAAAACGGCTAGAGTGGATCCTACTATTCTGATGTGATAAAATCAATAATAACAATATCATAAAAATAGTTTCATGAAATATGTCCGCTTACATTTACTTACTTGGTATTAAGACAGCGTCTGGTTGATGATCTAAAGATAGAAACACAATTATGCAATAATATAATACTCATTAAAATTTAGATCTAAATCACTAAATTACTGCTATTGGTGCTCAGTGAAAGTAGCATAGGATGACACTTCGCAGCATTTTTGCCTGCTTTTTGAACTCTTGACCCAAATATGACGTAGTGATTTGGACGGAGTGTCTTTTTAAGGGTTGGGCGGAGCTATGACAGTTGATGTGGCATTCTATTGGTTTAGAAGCACTGACCTGTTTTTTCTTCGCTTATTAATTTAGTATTGACGATGACGTCATGTATTTGTTTTGGGAAATTAACATGTTTATGATATTATACATTATAGATGTTCATATTTAATTCACATGCACAATTAGGTCATCATTCATTATGGGGTATTACAGTAACAGCATAATGTTGTTTTTATGCCACGTCCTGCATGAGCTCTTTTTATACTGATAGAGCACACTTAATGCCTGTTATATATTTTCTTGAATACTTTTCGCATATTGAATACTAGACTAATGTTAGTCGGCTATGTAGTTTAAGATAATGTGTAAACAATTTTTCTAAGAAATAAGTTTCCTAAAAAGTCATTTAAAAGATTTGTCTCACAATTTAAGGTAAAAGAAAAAGTAATATGGCAGCCTTAGCTTTGAATTTAAAGGAGAAATAGATGTACCAGTAAGAAAGGTGAATGCAAAAGCTGTACCTTGTTGTTTGGCAAGTTTATTTTTATACTTTAGTCATTTTCAACCTAGTGTTTATGTCATGAACCATGTCTACTTTGTAGTTGTCTTTATTTGACTGTCAAATACCCTGTTATTTGGTCATTATAGTAGTCTAGTTAGATGCAGTTAGAATAAACATGTTCTGAAACAAGTATTGCAAAGTTCTTGAATCATTGAAAGAATGCATCCAATTCTGAGAAATGTAATAGATAAAACTGAATAAATGAGCAAAATCATCTCAGTCCATCTTGTTTTTGATATATTTTCAGTGTCAGGCCATTTCCCACCTCAGTAAAATGATATGAATACATATATGACTACTCATAATAATAGTGCTATATAAAAGACTTCTACTATATTTCTAACCATATATTGCTAAATATTTTGTCTTAAGTGTTAAAGTGAGAAACAACACTTAATTATTTAATATATGGATAAAGAAAGACAACTACAATCTACCACATATGGTTTACTACAATGTGGATATGGTTTAAGCTATCATGAATGACAAACCCAAACAAATGAAAAATATTGGCCTCAAAGTATATTCCCTTTCGGATGAAGAAATAGGGTGGGAAAAGTTGCAGCGAGGGGACTCTAACATTATAATAGGCAGCCAAGAATCGTGCACGCAAAGTGCTAGACATCAACTGCTGGAAAGCAACACTGTTTTCAAGGAAAATCTGAGGATTGTTTTTGTTGATGAAAACCACTGTGTGGAGACATGGCATGTATGAATATGATAGAATGACTATAAGTTCGAAAAAAACTTGTTTGGAATTTTAAAACAGACTCGTGCTAAAAATGAATCTAACCATGTATCACATCTAAAAGATATTCCTCAATATGGTATTGTATTCAGGCATTACATTGTGTTTTGTTATTATATAT
>JAOXYB010029944.1:0-14932 GCA_028565635.1 Phoronis ovalis
TATATATATTAATCTTTTTTATTCATAGATCATGATTCTAATCGGATGTACCTTATACTAGATTCTAATATTTCAAATCATACGCTGCATGCGTTTTGTCGGGTGTTTTGTAGGCTATTTTCGATCTGTTACTGGATTTGGAGTGGAATTATATTGCTGTTGTCAACACTGACGACAACTATGGAGAACAAGGTTTTATGGAAATAAAACGACTTGCTAAAATTAATAACATTTGCATCACCATGCATCGTGTTGTCAAAATGTATAAATCAAGCAACTCCAAGAAATATGCATTGGACATAATAAATGATTTAGAGAATCAAGCGTTAGTTTATGCACATGAGGGTTTAGCTGTTGTATACTTTGGCCAAAGCCTGGAAGCTGAAATCCTTATTAGAGTTAGTAAAACATCTATACTATACCCAAGAAATTGTTGTAACCTGATGTGGATCTTTTCGGATGCCTATGGTGAACTAGCTCCAGGGAACACTAAAACTCCCCCGGGAAGTTTATCCATTAGTCCTGCCTCGCGCATTATTCCAGAATTTAAGAAAGTTGTCGTCGATACATTATTGCGTACACGTTCTTCTAGTACCAATGTCTCGTTCACTGTGTGGCACAAAGAATATTTTGATCAACAATACCAGAAATGCAACTATATGGATGACAAATCTGTCAAATCATGCCTTGAAGGCGCGTACCGCCAAAATGGTTATCTTGAGAACGCTATAGATGCAGCATACTCGTATGCTATTGCCTTAAAGAAACTTCATACACATATATGCGGTAATGAATTGGGTATGTGTGATAGCCTTTGGGATGAAAACATTCGAAAAGATATTTTTGAAGCGGTAAAAACTGTCAATTTCACTTACAATAGCTCTGAGATGTTTTCGCCCGAAGCGCTAAATGGGAAAACTGTTCAATATGATGAAAATGGAGACATAAAAAATGACGCGAATACCGCAATTTATTACATCAACAGTCACACAGTCAAAGACACAATACAGGTATTAAATAAAAAAACACAGTTTTACATGTTTTTTCTTTTTTTATGTTTACCCCACGCTGACGTGTCACATTGAAAATCGTATGCTGTTTTTAACGTTTTTTGGAAACAATATTGAAACGTTTTATCAGTGTGAATGATAATACCTAAAATGAATTCAAATTTCAGAATTTTTTCATATTCCATTTTTATAGTTTTTTTTACTCAACTGATTTCCTTTGATAAATAGTAAATATGCACTTGGATACACTGTATTACTAGTAAATGTATAGCACATTGTAGCAATAATTTTTGGGGCAAAATCAGTTTCTATATTCAGGTTTTAATGCTGTTCAGAACCAACAGGTGATTTTTCAAATTTCATACTGCATGCATCAGCGAAAATAAGAGAACTTAATATCATCCTCTACCTCACATTATAAATTGCGTTCCTAGCGCAAATGTTGTTGCAGAATTTTAATACATTGAATTACACTTGAGGCTACTCTTTTGTAGGTTGGACAATTCAAAAACAACGAATTAATTTTGAACAAAACTGCAATTGTTATGTACAAAACAGAAGATGATGGTTATAGTTTGAAAGCAGTTGATCAGTTGCCTAAGTCTGTTTGCACCCACAAGTTATGTAAGGAATGTCTTCCAAAAAACGAAGACATGTTTATACTTAATAAGCCAACAAAGACAAAGTTTATCATCGCAGGTATTCATTTTTTGCATTTTAAAATCTGTTTTATTTTAAACTTTTAACTTCATTGCATTAGATGTCTTATTTAGCATTTCAAGAGTGCGTATAGCAGTAAAAAATAGTTACCCGAGATACGCACACCTCCGAGATATCAATCGTTGCAAGCATTATCCACCAATAATGCAGTATTACTTGGTATGGTTATAATGTCGAATAGTTTAAACACTATATAATTATATAATTACTGATTTACAAAATTAGAATTTTATGCAGAAAAATACCTCGAAAATGTGGTGAGTCTAGTAAATTTTAGACTAATTTGTATTAAAAGTTTAGAGTAGGATATTTAGTTCAGCGATCGTGGCATTGCACAAGCCGTACTGTAGAGGCAAGGGTACTGGGATAATTAAATTGTCACTTTAAATAGTTGTGAGGGACACTACTTCATATGTGCTCTTAAGGGTCAGCATTTTGGCTGAATTTTGCATAAACAACGCTTGAATTCAAATATTAGACATACTTTTGAAAGAAATAAATTAGTAGTATTGACAGTTCAACCATTCCGATAGGAAAAACTTGATTTTTTCTTTACACCATACTGATCGAAGCAGTGATAGGGGAGTACAATTTAAAATAAATAACAAAAATCAAAAACCCCTCTTTCTTCTTAAAAAATTACGAATTCTAATTTTTCTTCGCATAGATTTGGTATACATCTTTAGTTATCTCAGTAGTGAGATCCTATTCGATATATAACTTGTCCGGATAATTGCACTAGGCTATTGCTACGGCGCTCACGCTACATGCTGTTGCTAAAGAGGGGATCTGAATAAGCTTTGCTGCAACAATGTATTGTGTGCGTAATGTATATAAGAAAATAATAAAAATAGTATTTCAAAGAACAAGAACTTCAAAAATAGATTATTATAGTTTTACTTCTTCCTATTTTGTGTTTAATAAGCAACATTTGTACCAAATCAAGTAACTGGGCAAATTTCCCCGTTTTGTTCCCCATAGGTAATTACACTAGCTTTACTACATTTAGCCAACAGTAAATGTTATTTAATTTTTAAAATCTCCGGCAAAATTAAATATTTTATTTTATAATTTACTTTCTATTTTACGGTTAATATTTAAATATCCCTCTATATTATTTAAAAAAATTGGTGTGGAAATTTAGGAGTTAACGGTAGCTCTATAACTCATAAATTCTATTCCATGACCCATAGGGTGAAAACGACCACTGACAGACAGGTAAATGCACCCTCTAAGCTTCCTATACGCCACCTTAAACGAGAGATAAATTAAGGTTCCCAGTTCCAGTATTTCCACAACTAGTTACACGACGCGTTTTATAGTTTATGGTCTTTATAGAAAATCAGATTCTTTCCGGATTAATGGATATTTTTCATTACCTAGGCTCATACAGACGCGTTCGACAAGTTTGATCTAGCTATTATAGCATCCTTTGTATTATAATAATTTCATTATATACTTGGATTTTATACAATATATAATCATTTTAGGCTTGTTTCCAATTCATGAAAATAAATGTCAAGAACCCAATTCTGCCAATGGTTTCCAACTGTCAGAGGCATTTGTGTACGCAATGAAAATGTTTGAAAAACGAGAAGGGAAAATGAAAAATGTATCAACGGCTTTAAGCCTGGGATATTTAGTCGTGGACACGTGCGATGACGAAGCGGTTACAATGCAGCAAGTCGGCCGCATTGAATCTGGTGACCTCAATAAACTCACAAAGCGTGTTAAACCAGATGATGTCGTCGGGTATATCGGCCCTCTTACTAGTGGAGAATCCATGGCAGTTGCTTCTTATTTGCGAAACATTAAAAAACCCCAGATTAGCTACGGTGCAAGTGCTGCTGAGCTACGTGATAATCAAACGTATCCGTATTTTTTCAGTACGTTATCTTCCACAGAAGACGAGGCAAAAGCATTACTAAGCCTTTGTCGGAAATTTCATTGGAATTTCGTATCAGTTGTACACGTTAATGCTGCCTATGCTTCATCAGTAAGGAAATATTTACTACAACATGCCCAATCTTACAATGTCTGCTTGTCTGATGAACACCGGCTTCTTCATGAATTTGATCCGCATGACGACGTTGCCATTATCAATATAATTAACACTTTAAAACGAAATTCTGTGCAAATAGTGATATTGATAGCCGACACACATTCTGCCACTCAGTTCTTCAAGGTCCTGCATTCAGAAGACATCCAAGATAAATTCGATCGCTTGAAAAAAATTATTTTTATAGGTAGTTCAGCAATCGGCGCGCAAGATCTAATTTTACCAAAACAAAAAAATATCCCTGATAATTTTCTTGTTTTGGATATAAATACAGAAGACGATCTAGATTTTAATCATGCTTTTATGCAAAAGACACCGTTTAACAATACATGCACCACTTTTTGGTTCAAAGAGTGGTGGTCATTGCAGTGCGACTGCAACTTAATAGGTTCCTTCAGAAAAAAATCCCTTGATCAAATGCAATGTGACCCTAAGTCGCATGAACTTCGAAAATCTGGATTCAAGCAGCATAGGCTCGTACCGTTGGTTTTATCTGCGACATATTCATTGATACTTGGTATAGACAAAATATTTAAAAAGACGTGTGGGGCTACAGCTGCAGAGGTGTGTGAAGAATTTAAAACATACAAAATCAAAAATGGAATGCCCGAGATAAGAGACGTGATCTTAAAAACACAAGAGCAGAATCCGACAGCATTGGGTTTAGGTTACAAACTCGGGCGATTACAGCGTAATGCGGATAACTTTAATCAATACAATTTTGTGCATGTAAGTACACCTGTAGATTTTTTATTACGTTTTTCACCCGATTTTTCATGTATCCTGTACTTCCAAAGCGCAAACCTAGAGCACCCTGCGTGAATACACAGATCGGGTAGTACAAAAACGAGGATCGTGTAGAGGGTACTATATTATCAGGATATTTTATTTCTGTATACATGTACAGTAATACTACAGATGTAATGCCCAATCACTGAAGTCCTCATGGTGATATGCTAAATGGTAAATGTACCATTACATAATTCATGGTTCTGATGTAACTAATACGTATACTAATATAGAAAATATACTTACAGTTGGTGAACCCATACCCCCGGACCCATACCAAACGTTCTCAACATGCATGAACAATTGCGTAATGGGTTCACGCGGGGGTCATGACGGTGGCTCCATCAAATGCATGACAAAAGTCTATTTATAACCATACATCCTTCGTGTTGGCCCCCTTTCGGGGTTAACTTAGAGCTAATTATGCTTTATTTAGATTATCTAGCAGTATATTTTGACATTTTATGTTGCACCGTTACCTTTTCACACTGAAAAATTACAATTCAAGTATTAACAATAACACTAATTTCAATTACAATAATTTAGTTGGGGATTAGTGGCATTTTTTGCCTCCTGAAATGCTTTTAACTTTCACTACTTGATTAATACACATCATTATATAAAGATCAATTCCGTGCATTTAAACGTGATCATGTTCTATATTTCTTTACTTATTGTGTCGTCATGATTGTATTGACCACATACGCGACAAAAATATTTAGGCTAAATACACATGTCTTCAATTTTAGGTAGGACTAATTAGTGGATCAGTTGTGCAAGTAGAAGACTCGACAAAAGCATTTTATCAAAACGTAAAGTCAAAATGTGACGATTGTTTTTGTGATTTCATAGTTGAGAATGATGAAGGTGATCAAAGTTGCAAAGTTATAATTACCATCCTTAGTGTGACATCGGCAATTCTAGGTTTGGCTTTGATGATTTCAATTGGTATTCGAATGATGTGCTGTAGTGGGAGAACACCTTCGAGTAAGTGCACACTTTAAAAGCATGATTTATTTCTTGATATACTAAGTGGTTCTGACCAGGGTAAGATAGAAGTTATTTCACTATTCTCACGTTTTATTTGAGAGTAGACAATCCCACAGTTCTCCTGGCGTTTGCACAATTCAACCACACAACGGGACAATTGCGGGATCGTTATGGATTTGTTACCCAGAGCCACACCTGCTAGCAGCATGCAAACAGTTTGTTTTATCGTAAAGTCCTGAAACATGCATTCATTTCTATTAAATTAAAGAAACTTAAGTTCAAAAAAGGAGAACATTACTTAAAGAATACTATATGTAGTCTGCTACGTACATGCTGCATTTTCGAGTACATATATTTGATTTAATTGCGTATACACATGAAACGGTGGCAATATTACAAATGTAGCGACAGGCTGGGTCTGTTTTCTTACGAATGCATGCATCTAAGCCACCCCTTTTACTAGTGAGTTGTTAGATAAAAATAGCTGTGACTCTTGTCATACTGTGAAATTGAATCTTGGATTCTTGAATAAATCCTAGGTATAAAGCAGATTCGTCAAAACAGTCTTTATGAAAACAGTGAGTCTCCTGTGACAACAAATTCATCGCCAACACCAGCTTCAGTGCCACCTATCGCAGTAACCGTAGCAACTATAAGTAATGTTCACGCTATGAGAGGTTCCTTTTCCAGTGATGGTACAATATACGAGAATGACTACGACGATTTTGACGATCTTTCAGAAAGCCCTTATTACATGTCCGCAATGTAGGTCTTTATGACTATGTTAGACCAAAGAACCCGATTTAGCAACTGCAATTATGTGAAACCACTTTATTTACAACTGACGTGATTTGGGAGTGAACCCTTATTCATATTGTCATATATTTAAAGCTGCATTTACGCTAGGTTTCCTAAACAGGGGATTAACTCATTACATAATATGTATATAGGTCAATACAGAGGTTCACTTCCAAATACCACATACAGTATAGTGACTTTGAGTGACAGTACCCTCTCGAGCCCGCACCTCCAAAGTCAGCCCCTTTCTCGCTAATAACAAACAAACAAGCAAATTATATAACTACCCTTTTTCTAGTGAAAAACCGACCCCTTTCAAGCGTTTTGACCTACATGTATGGGGCATTTTAAACCTACTTTGAACAATTTAGAAAACCTAGGGTATATGCAGCTTAACAAAAGCAGCCTAATAACCTATGTAATGTGATGTTGTCATTTATTGGTTACTATAGCTGCTTGAACATTCACAATTTCTGAATTTTTTCACAATATTATAAATAAATTGCGAATGTTCAACGAATTTGTCACACGTAACCTGTCAGTGCTAAACAATTTTTGGTGAGCGTGGGGTTGATAGTAGGCCGCCCTGATTATAGTCTTATAATTAACAAAGTGTATCTCGTTAATGCGTAGATACACACGTAAGTATTGTTTTGCGGAGATTTCAATTTAATATAAATAAAACAGAAAAATAAATTTATATGCGGTACGTACGTAAGTACTGCATGTTTTGCAGTTTTAAAACAAAGAATATCTCGTTAATACGTAGATACATACGTAAGTATTGTTTTGCGGAGATTTCGATTTAATATAAAGAAAACAGTAAAACAAATTCGTACGTAAGTACTGCTTTGCAGAGACTTCGATTTAATATAAAGAAAACAGTAAACTAAATTCATACGTAGTACCCTTATGTTATTATAAGTTATTACATCATTGTATCATTTTGATCAGGAATTAAGTTTTTTAAAAAAACACGAATAAAAGGTAATATTTGTATACCAAATGTTGTCTGTGTTTCTCCATCTTTTGCTCGTGACGGGCATAAACCTGTATTTTTGATCGAGATTTCAATATCTTTAACTGCAAGGTCTAGTTAGTCGACTATTTTTCATTATAAGAAAATGAACATTAAACATGTAAGCTAAATTCTTTAGCGATAGTAAAAGGAAATCTCTAATAGGCATGTCGTTCCAATGGGTTGTTCATGGCTCAGCTGATTGGATGTGTCAAAGGTTAAAGCTGACATCCCACCTTTTGAATTGCCAATATATAGTCCCACCACAACAGGGAAAAAACGTAAACCGATACCTGCTTCTTAGGCAAGTAGACTCTAAAGAGAAAACAACAGCGATGAAGTTGGTACAAATCATCTTTACTTTGTATTGCTTGGTGCAAAACGTTGCACTATGCCAGGACGGTGAGTAAATACTATTTCGCGTTTAGTTAATCATTTCTCCTAGGTAGTAAGATGTACTAGAAAAGACGTTAATTCTTTTTTAAATCTGCTCAGCACTGCTATTTTATAAAATATGTTTAAAATACTGTATGAATACAATTACCATTTGCACAATTTATGATAGTTAAAAGCAGACTTGTCCCAATATGACAGTGTTAAGAACAAGGACATACAAAATGTAATGCAAAATATAAAGGAACAACAAAAATTCAATCAAGCGTTCCATTTGATACATACACTTCTAAGATAACGTTGATGAATAACGTAATTAAGTACGATAATCAATCGAAAAATTGACAATTTGAAACATGAAAGTACAATTTCAATCTTTAGGTGGTTTCATGATGTCACTTGTAAGCTGCTCACGATTCTATCACTTTGAAATTTTCTCGTTAAAAGCACAAGCCTATGTTGCTGCTTTTAAAGTTATATTTTGAAAATTCAACAGTTTCCCTTTGTGTATTAAGCAATAAAAAAATTAGGCATTTTCTAGTACGGACCGCTAACAACATGTCATTTGATTTTCTACAAAACTGATCCCTTTCATTGATAACCTTTAATGGCAACATATTTATATATGATATTATATATTGCAGAATCTACATACGCTCCCATAGTGTATTTTACCAGTGGCGAGAGCTATTGGCCTTCGAGTGTTGACGATTTTCTGGAGAACGTGGAGATCAAGTCCAGCAGTGGCTCTGTGGTGAGCGGCCAGCCCGATCCTCTGACGTCATCAAATATTCCCTCGGGATATGATGGCTATTTTTTAACTACAAAGAGTAGCCTAGGTTGTGATTCTTGTACAGATCCTGCTTTTCTCGACGGTCAAGAACCAACGTCAAGTTCTAGTCCTCCAACATACGCCGTGACCGTTACCGTAGATGCCGCAACTAATACGGTCGATACTTTCTACTGGTTTTTTTACCCGTACAATAAAGGTAAAGAAGTCTGTGTTGGTTATTACTTAAATAATGTCTGTCCATGTCCAAAAATCTTTGGAGTTTGCATTTGTCCTAAAATAACTGCCTGCATCGGATTTGAGTCGTATTTTGGAAATCACGTGGGTGACTGGGAGCACATAACGGTCAGAACAGTTGACGGTCAACCTGATTCATTGTATCTGTCTGCACATAGTTCTGGTGGAACGTATACATGGGATGGCTCTAAGTATGCGCAAGGGACCGACTACGTTCAAGTTGAAAATAACCATCCAGTTGTATACGCAGCTGAAGGCTCACATGGTATTTGGTCTACTGCTGGTAGCCATGTCTACAAAGAGCTTATCAATGGTGACTCACTAGTCGACGAAACAGAAGCAAGCCTTCGTTGGGAGACTTGGGATAATCTAGAAGTAATTTCTTACAGTACTAATGCCGGTTATTCAGGAGATCAAAGCTGGTTGAATTTTGAGGGTAGATGGGGAAATGAGAAAAGTGGTTGCGGTTTGTTTGGCGCGCTTGAAGAGATTTCAGGCGAATGCGAACTCAACAGTGGACCCATCGGTCCACAATGGAAATCGTCAATGTCAAGCTCTGGTCTGGATAAGAGATTTGTAGGTGTGGCAGCAAGCAGTGGATTTGATAACACTGATGGTGCTGAGACCGAAACTGGAAACGTTGAAAAGAAGTTCACTGATAGCGAAACAGAAGATTTCTTGGAGAAACTAATTGAGAATGAAAATTAAAGTGCGATAACAACGCATGACTATACATGGAAACGTTAAAGATAAATCCTAAAGCAAATTGTATACCATTGTATGCAAACGGACCTTGGCTTTTATATTGTGTTCTTTAGTGACTAGCTCTCCACGTTTTCTATATCTTGCATTCTATTACCGCTTTGAATAAAATATTCAGTATGATGTTTACGCAATCTGAATAAATCCATCCGTTTTCCGTACCTTCTCAACTAACGCCTGGACTTAACCATAGTCAATTTTTGTTTTATTATCTCGAAAAGCAGAAGAACGATAATATCTTTATTTCTATATAAGGTGTCACGAAAGTTTTGACACCAATTAAATTGCAGCTTACAATAATATGTATAACAGCGGACTAAGCGGGTAGGGGGTTGATCACACACATTCTGTCCTGCCAGAGTTTATCTATAGTCCGCTAAGCAAAAAGCAAGCTCTCCGGTGATATCTATTCAGAATGAGTCATCATGATAGAATAGACATTGTAAGCGACGATAGATCACGCAAAGAGAAAGGCTTATCTCGGTTGGAAAGTTTAATGACGTAAATATTTCGCTCTTCGTTAAGTTAAAGGAATATAACAAAAATGCCTATGGCTAAGCCTAGACGTTAGTTATGAATGCACAGAACACTAACGGATGGATTTATTCAGACTGGATGTTTACGATAAATTAAAATTCTTTTAAAATTGCTGCAATTTGTTTCTTATATAATTAATACTTGAATAGAAATATATTTCTTTCGCTGCTGAATTTTGTCTTCCTGTTGTTATACTGCTATATGGTCATCCAGAGTCAACGGACACGTGTACTCAAACTCGTAATTATCTTGAGGCATCGGTCCACTCTGACTGGACCGTAGTTGCCATTACACAACTCAAGCGAACGAGTTTAAACTTGGTCAGGGAACATTATATCTACATGGTACATGTAAGGTTATCAAATCAGAGGTTATTTAATGTATTTAATAAAGTAGATAATTATGACAATAAACGTTTTACGTCATCAATGTTTAAGGACAAGATGATCGATATTAAATCAGAAAAGCAATTATGACATACGATATAATTTTATTTCAAAGAAAAGTCTGTTTAAGACATTGATTACTGAAAATACGTATAACATGTATCAAGCACTCATTCCACCATGTTGTAAACACACTATATGATGTCATATGACCTTTCATCTTGAAAAGGTATGCAAGGATTCCCAAATTTATTTTATAAATATTTTGATTATTTTATGCTAAAAACAGTTCACAAAATCATCTTAATTCAATTCTTCGTTACTAATATTTCTAAATTAATTTAAAAGGGAAACCGTTTATATAAATATAACAATGCCATCCTGTTAGGAACTACTCAATGGGTGTCTGCTCAAAGATGGAGATTTACATGTCTGACTTTTTACCTATGCCTGTAAATGCCCGACTTTTCATCATTTGATTTTAATACACAAATTACTGATCTGATGCAGGTATGTTTTTACAAATTTAAATCAGTGTATTTGCAATGTCTGTAATTCAGATGACATTTATACGTATTTTACACATCATTAAATAAATATATTGTCCGGTATATTTTTAATTAGCTTCGTCATACATTAGTTAGCGTGACGTGGTTCAATATTTCTAAGAGGGCCATTTATTTTCTTGATAAATGAGACTATGATTGTATTTATTACCATAGTCATAGATACACTGGCTATATCTAAAGTTTATGGCACATATAGAGCAGAAAATTTCTTTCAAAAGATCTTTCTTGAAAATCGTTTTATACCTTGTTTATTTTAAGCGACAATGTTCAACTATTTCTGTCAATTTTGGGCAAGAACCCTTGAAAATTATTCCAACACTCGACGACCATTCAAAGAATAGCAATAAAGTCTTAAATAAATTAAAATAATGCAGTTATGCTGTTTAAATGTGATATAAAGACAATTGTTTTCCCCATCCACTTCTATAGAAATTTCATGTAAAACCTAACTTAAATTATTATAAAAAATTCCTAAACATTGCGCGATAAAAGTTTCTCATTAGGAACTGAAGATTATTATGTATCCTGCTCCCAGTTAATGTTTCGTGCAGGCGTGACCACCAAAATTGTTTGCTATTGCAATTTGTCGACTACCCCAGGAAAATGCAACCTAACAACTGACAAAATTCATAGCTTTGTCCTGGCGCAAATAATTCCTATCAAATTTTGGTATATTGTACTTTAAGAAACTAATGTTAGTTTTAATCTCTTGCACAATGAGTTCCCTTTCAAACAAAAACAACCAAATCAAATCAGCGCCAAGGAGGAAAAATCATAAATTTTAAAAGATTTTTGCACCTCTCCGTAGGCACTGTGGTATGTACGTACGTAGTAGGACTACACAAATAATGTTTCCATCCACTATAGTATTAAATCTTTTTATAATAGCTTGTCTGCCTTACTTAGATTTTTTGCCAGTCACGAATCAATACAATTATGTCTCTAGCCTACACTTAATTTATCGTGCTGGTGTGGCCAATAAAACCCTTTACTATATGTTGATTGTAGACCACCTGGTGAGAAAATATGGAAACTGTAATCAGGAGTGTAAGTGCAGGTGTTTTTTTGTTCAAAAAGGCGATTTGTCATTTTAAGCGAAGTTACACCCACTTTTAAGTTATAGTGATCACCACGATCAACATCAAAGAAGAAAGTTAAAAATGTTCATTAATACGCTATAAGCAATACTCTTCCTACATACGGGTTGTTATGACAAATTAATGTAAAATTAGGATATAGATCATGCAAGAGCGTAAAAAGATTTGAAAAAGACACAAATCCAATTTATTCATGAAAAATATTTTAAAACTTGAACAGATGTTATTATGGAATATAACCACTAAGATCGTTAATGTCAAAAGATATATGATGGATATTATATTATAAGACAACATTGTACATGTACGTAAAACAGTTTTTATCAACTGCAGTTTATTTTCACAGTGCTTCAAAATGTCTTCTTCTTCTGCAGCAGAACTGTCAAACTGTAAATTGTGTAAATGTACTTTGACTGTAATATAGTGTTAAAGTAAAATCGATTAAAAATCACTAAATAATTATATTTTAACGTTTTTTCTTCTTATTGGTATTCGATAAAAAGGCGAAAACGAGGCAGTCATTAACTACCAGAGGACTTGGTGGTGCAGTGATAAGCGGTTGAGCCACCATGCAAGCGGCCCAGTAAAGGTCTAGGTTACCTACGCTAAATAAATTACTATATTATATTAGCAAATATTTTTTTGAAAGTATATCAAGTAGCTTTCCTTTTCACCGTAATAGTAGCATAAGTAACATAGCTACTAGACAAGAATTCAGTTTAATCAAAGAATTAAGAGATAATCGTGCCTTCTTCAAAAACTCATTTACGTTTTCAAATTTGTAGAATGTTTAGGAAGAATTATTTGTGCAGTTATATATATTGCAGCGGAATAAATGCCATTTTATGCATGTCAAGTTAACTATTTTGCACTTGTATAAATGTTGATAAAGCCCATATGCCCCCCAGTGATGAACATTTGAAAATTACAATTATAAAAGCTCTTTCGAGATTCGTGTGCTCTGAGTGGCACAAGGGATTCTGAAGATTACGCCACCTATTGGCTAATATCAGAAGAGACAAACCGCATCCACAGTCCTAATAAAAGACCTAAAATAACTGATAAGGCGGGGACACTGTCAGAAAGCAAGATAACCCTTTATATTCGTTATCAATATATAAATATGAATTGATACTGACGCTGGTTCGATTTCTATGGACTGTTTCCTTCTAATATTTAAATTACACGTCAGTAAATCGTTATTAAGAGTTGCAAATATCAGCTCTGATGGCCGAGAAAACGTCTTTTCCCGGAGAAGAGGGTGTGCCACATCCAGAAGCGTTCACCGTCATGCCACCTCAGCCGAAAGAGAAGAAAGTAGGGCAGATTTCACAAGAACAAGTGAAGCAATTCTTTGATGAGGTAAACATGCAGACTTTATATAGATTTAAGCAATTGTGCAACTTTATAGGCTAGATCCCAGGGCTAGAGACCTGGGTTCCTTTATAGCGGAGTAGCGTGCGTTCTAAAATAAACAACAGTTAAGAGTTCGTATAATTAATTATCTTCTATTTAAGGAAAACGTTACTAGATCTAGTAAAAATGTATTTGTTAGATATATAAGGTATAATAAAGTATCGCCGTAAAGCTATATTAATTTTAAATGTGTTTTTTATTTAATCTTGAATTAAATTAATATAAATACTAAATAACTATAGTTCATGTTATGTTATATGTAGGAAAAGCAAAAATTAAATTCTAAAATGTTTTGTTGTAGGGTTACACCGTTGTGGATAATTACTTTACACCCGATGAGCTTGAACCATGTAAACAAGCAATTGAAGACATGGTAGATGATCTGGCAACGCGGTTGTTTAATGCTGGCAAAATTAAAAGTAAGCCATGTCGCAACTGTCCAGATTTTTAGCATAGCATATCATATGCCTTTTATTTTTTTAGGATGCAGCTTCAATATTGCTTGACTTGTCCTATACTTTTCATATAAAGAACAGAAACGAACGTTGAAGTAAACGAAAGAACATATCGGTCATGATCGAGCATGTTTTATTTAAAATTTAACTGAATTTTATGATTTCAGAGTTATACAAAGAATATGGTGTCTTTAGGAGACTAACGATGTTAGAAAATGAATTTCCAGGATCAAACATTCTACTTTTCAAACTGGGAAAATTTCCAAAGGCAAGTGTTAGCACGATAACAGCCGGATGTACTAGACTAGCTAAGTGTTAGCACGATAACAGCCGGATGTACTAGACTAGCGAAGTGTTAGCACGATAACAGCCGGATGTACTAGACTAGCTAAGTAGCGCTTCTTGTAATAAATTATGTAATAATATTTAGTTCGACATTTCAAAAAAAATTAGTCAATCATAATCAAGAAAACTTTACGCTTCTGGATTTGTTTTTTTGTGTGGGTAAATATTTTTTTCTGCAGTGGGTAATTAAAACCACCTGGTAGGAATTTTTGTTAAAACCATACCTTTTTTACAGGCGCATCAAGGCTTATATCCCATAAACAATATATAAAAATAATAATTGGTGTTTACATGTATATGCTGTTTCATTATTAAAATTAAATTTAAAACTTTAAAAAAATAGATATATATAGGTTTTACCTGTTATTTTTTTAGGCTTTCCGCGACTTGTGGTGTAGTGAACGCCTATTAAATATGATGGAACAGTTGATTGGTCCAGATGTCGCTGGTCACCCTGTGTGGAATCTACGTACAAAAACGCCAAAAAATGATACTACCACTGTTCCGTGGCATCAAGGTAAATAACCAACCCAGGAGATGCTATTTTCCCTAACTAATATA
>JAOXYB010029955.1:0-30903 GCA_028565635.1 Phoronis ovalis
AATTAACACCAAACCAGTGCTGATGACACAGATATTTTCCGATATCAAGAAATTAAAATTTCCGTTTTCAAATATGGGGGCACACAGGTTACATCCGGGTCTCAGGTCGGACACGTGGTTGCGATTGGTGCTTTCACAGGGATCAACATCCGGCCGGGCTGCGTGCAACATATCATTATTGTTTTTATCAAATAAATGTATTTATATGATTCCTTTCTTTATATTAATAATACATCCACCATAATAACATGATTTAGTCAGGTGTTAAAAGTGGATGTCAAAATTAAGGTAACAGCTAGACTGTTATCAGCCGGCTGGTCCAGGCAGCTGGAATATAACAATCATGGACAAAATAATATGGCATGCTTTGTTAAAATGGAAACATGGACCTTATTTTCGACGTCTATCAACCAAGAATCGGCACTTTATGTTATGTTTAATTTCACCCTAAAACCAAAGTTGCTGCAATGTCGGTTTTTCGACGGCGATATATCAACCATATATCAACGTTGCTGCAACGTTGGTTTTCCGACGTCGATATGTCAACCATATATCAAAGTTGCTGCAACGTTGGTTTTTTCGACGTCGATATATCAACCATATATCAACGTTGCTGCAACGTTGGTTTTTCGACGTCGATATGTCAACGTTGAACCAATGTCGATATATGGTTGATCGACGTCGCGACAAGATTTCAACCAATAATCAACGTTGTTTCAACGTCGTGTGCCCACTGGGTAGCCACTTATCACTCCACTCTTTCAGTCTTTGTAAATCATTCTGTAATACCTTTGTATCATCAAGGTTACTGATAATATTGAAACTTTTGGTTTCATCAGCAAACAGATATACCTCAGAGTCCACTAGTTCTGGCAAATCATTTATGAATATTATAAATAAGAACCGATCCTTGAGGAATCCCTTATGTAACTTTAGACCAGCTTGAATATTCATTGTTTACTGACACTCGTTGTATTCTGTTACTTAGGGAAGCTATTTATCCATCCAAGTATTGGTTCTTCAATTCCGTATGATTTCAGTTTATTTATAAAATCAAACACTTATGTGGCACTGTGTCAAATGCTTTCATATAATCCATATAAATACATTCAATTTGCCACTATCAATAGCTTCCGACCATTTATCTAAAACATTTAATAATTGCAGTGATGTTGACCTTGCAGACATAAATCCAAACTGCCTGGCAGTGAAGAAATCATTTTTCTTCATAAATTCTGTAATACTTTGTCTTATTATAGATTCCATCACTTTACTTATCACTGATGTCAGGCTAACAGGCCTATAATTCCCAGCTAAATATTTCTTTCCCTTTTTAAATATAGCACTGATTTGGACTTCCTTCCAACTTTTTGGGACTTCTTTCTTTTTCAATGATTGATTAAAAATTATGCTCAAGGGTATAGACATAGTGTTTGATAACTCCTTTAAAATTCAGGGGTGAATTTTATCTGGACCTTGAGATTTGTCAATCTTCAGTTTACTCAGAAGTTTTGCCACACTATCTCTATTTATGATTATATCTTGCATCTTGTATTTCATGGCTTTTGGGGGTAACTCAGGTATTTCTCCATCTGGTTCCCTAGTAAAAATCAGCCAGAATATTTGCTTTTTCTTTGTCATCCTCAGTTTTAGGTGACTTAGTATCGTTTTGACCTATTAATAGTTCTCCAATTCCAGTTCTTGTTTTTGATTTCGATTTTATATATTTCCATATAGCTTTGGGATTTTTCTTTGCATTGTATGGTAAATTCTTTTCATGATTCCTTTTCATAGTCCTTTATTTGATAAAAACAGTTGATACTTGTTAACTAATTTTATTTTCTAGCGTGCGCTTCTAAAACAAGTATACACCAAAAATAATTTTTGTCGTAGTAACAGACCATGACCCTCTGGCAAGCCACAGGACTGAACAGGAGTATGATGCCATATATAGTGATGGCACTTATCATGGATTGCTTAATGTCTTTTTTTTAATAATGATAATGATGCTCCCCAGATTTTTTTTTTGAAATTTAAGATGTAATCTCATACAATCTGGTGCAATTTGAGCTAAAAATTACTGTTTTAGTGAGCGTGAGGTGCCTGGGTCCCAAACCAGTGAAGCTCACTGTCAAACCATGAGACATGGCATCACTGAAGAAGAAAAGACTCACCTACTAAGAGAGGATTATTCCTGGATACAGCATTATTTAAACCATAGGCTCCTACAGACCATATATCAACAAAGCCGACTAACTAGGGTTCTAGAAAGGGGAATTTTTTCAATGTCCAGACTAGATCTTAAAATATACTTTTTGATCATTAAACAGTATAAATCTACAACATGTATTAATTAATTGAGGTTATTAACTTAAGCGGAAAATTATAAGATCAAATGCAGTTGTGTTTAATGGTCAAAGACTATGTGTTCACTTCATACAACAATTACTACTTTTCCTTACGACTATTTTTGTTGCTACAGAAACCAGTTGAGGACCACAGAAAGAAGTGGGACAAGGATGAATACGAAAAAATTGCAAGAGAAAGAATAGCAGCTGAGCTAGCTAAAGATGATACCAGTTCACAATATGAACCACCAGTAAAAAGGGAACTCTTAAAACAGAGAGAATACAAGGTAACAAATAGATGGTTCAATCATTTCTGTTTTGTTGGAAACCCTATAAAGGAAAAAACGTGTTGGTTATAGGACATTAAGATTGCTAGCTGATTAGATATTAACTGTGCAGGTCTCCAAACACGAAATTAGAGTAAGTGAATATTTGTACTGCATCACAATTATTTTAAGTCGTTAGGCTTGTTTTTTTTCTAGTGGATATGACTTGATAACTACTTAATACTAGTAACTATAGTGTTAGATATACCAGTAATATTGGGTAAAACATTTCATACTATCTTGTATTTACAGGTTGATCTTGACTCGAAGCTTGGTAAATCTCAGGTTATAACAAAGACAACTCCATCATCACAGCAAGGAGGGTAAGACTCTGGATTTCCTTCATTAACTCATCTATTCATATTAATTTTATGTTCTTTTGGGGTTTATGTTTAATATACAATAAATACAAACATGAAATTTGAAGTTGTTGTTTGTCACTGTATGTGGCTTCTGACTAAAAGTATATGATTATAGATTTAATTCTGATTTAATAGTAAATTAGTTTGTATAAAAATGTTCCCTTATATGTGCTTCAGGACATGGTCCTAGACAGCTGGTTTAAGACATACACTTTTAAAAGGTTACAACAACTCTTATCATGCATAATGTCGCCATAAATAACTCAGAAAATAATATTTTCTCATGTTAGCTGTATTTTGTTTGCGTTTCAGATACTATTGCAATGTATGTGATTGTGTTGTAAAAGATTCTATCAACTTTCTTGATCATATCAATGGCAAAAAACGTAAGTAGCAAAATACTACAAAATATTTAATTATGAAAATAAATGTGCAGGATGAGTATGAGCTGGGACCATTATAAATAATATCTAGTTACAATAGTTGTAATAGTCCCAGGTACGAGGTAGAGGCCCGGGGGGCACTTCCTATATCGGTCTATATATACATGTGCCGCGCTTCAGGGTCGCTTTTTTGGGCTACAAGGATATTTCAGGGTGGATCATTTTCACTTCTGGGATATTTCAGGGTGGGTATTTGACGTCAAGGGGATATTTCAGGGTGTTTTTTTAAAGAAATTATAGAGTGGCATTGTTGCCAACTGTCACGCATTCCGGTCAAAATAATTTTTTTGGGAGATTTTGATCGTCCACAGCATTTAAAGGAGACATAAGAATTGAAAATTACCTCTTTTTTTTTTGCTTGTCAATTTTTTATGGTGGCACGGAGACGATTTTTGGGGCCAAGGATATTTCAGGGTAGGTATTTTGTCAATTCCAGGGATATTTTAGGGTTAGGGATTGGACCCCTGCGCCTCACACCCCTACCTCATATAAAACAGAGTTTACCCGGCTACAGAACAAACTTATATTTATGCATAATACCCATGACCATCAAAGTTTGAAATGACATAATTTTCTTTTTAAAATTTGGCATACTTGCACATTAGAACTTTCCCTGTAGATATCCACCAGGTGGCAACAAGTATTTTGTAAGCTGTGTAGACTTGTCGTGTATTATGTCTGACATGAAAAATAATCATATTTCATATAGCATTATCGTTTATTGGTGTCTTTAAAATTTCACAGATCAGAGGAACTTGGGCATGTCCATGAAAGTAGAGAGGTCATCATTAGATCAAGTACGTAACAGATTTGAAGCGAATAAGAAAAAGATGGAAGAAAAGAAAAAAGAATATGACTTTGAAGAGAGAATGAAGGAATTACGGGAAGAGGTAAGTATTTTTATTAATCCACCATCACTATAGAATGTTTTGTCTAAAAGCATGCAAAGTTATAATGAAGATTCCCCATAAAAAGAAGTTATTTCATTTTTTGGGCTGTAGTGGTTGGAGTGTACTTGTTAGCTTTTCTGTGTAATGAATTGACATATTTCGTTATTGGTTTTGGTCTTCAATTTTAACCTGGAATACTGGTTTTAGTTCAGAAATATTTGTGCTCGAGTAAAGCCGATGATTAAACTTTTAACATCGTTGACAAGTGTTGCTGGACAAAAGCTCTCTGGCCAACTTCAAAACATGTACTTGTATACCACGGCAGCAGTGACAATGAGCTTGTGTACTTTCCAGGAAGAGAAACAAAAAGCATACAGAAAAGAAAGGAGGAAAGAAAGAAAAAGAAAAGCGGACGATGATATAGACCAAGATGGTGAATCTGATATGGCTGCTCTAATGGGATTCTCTGGATTTGGCACAACAAAGAAATAGCAGCTTGAACCACAGGACAACAGAATTTTTAAAATGTGTTAAACTTTAATATTAAAACTACATATATGTTAGTGAGAAGTGAAATTGAGATTCTCTGTCAAGGAACAATGGATCCCTCTTGATATGACTTGATATGAAGGATTTAGTATTATGGTAATGATCAAGTTTGCATTTGACAATAGACACATATTATCTGAATCACTAGACTGCAATAAGGTGACAATTGTCATGATTTCCTAAAAATCAGATTTAAGCTGTCTCAGTAATAAAATGGTTTACAATTACAGAAAACGTTTATTTGACTACCAACAAAAAACAAAAATAAACTAGAAGCAAGCTACTTATATAGACTTATCTATAAAGCAATATAATACTGGCCCCAAAATCAAGAAACAATCATAGACTTATCTATAAAGCAATATAATACTGGCCCTTGTTCAACAGTTAACAATAGCATGTCAAAATCAAGAAACAATCATAGCACAGGCTTGATTAATACAAGCACTTTTAATACTAAATAAATTCTAACTAACCATTTCGCACCATACTTGTACGCGAAACTTACTTATAGAAAGCATGCTTTATAATAATTTCAATTTCTTGGTTAACAAATTATTGCCATTCATTCACAGTTAATGGATATAATATTTTGATCAGCAATCAAGAAGCATGCATGTTTTTGTTGTGTAACATTTGAACACTAGATTTTTTCCGATCTACCAAAATATTTCCTGTGGGCTTAATTTTTTGGATTTTGAATATGATTTATCGCCAAGACACTGAATTCTTGCAACCTTTTTGTGAGTAATCGCCGAGTTTAGTGAGCGAAATACAAGGTGTTTGATGGAGGAAATTTGATCAGTCATGCTCATTAGGGTAAGGTCATAAATTAGGCACACAGCTTTATCAGTGAGTGTTTACACCGAGATCGACCGAGTACAGAGATAAGAAAGTAGTCTTCAAAGTTCCGATTTACAGATTAAGACGATTCAAGGATTACTGCAAGTTGACTGTTTGCAACCAGCAAGTCCATTACATAAAAATGTCTTTGTCTTCAACCATCTGTGAAAAAATTTCACCAGTCTCGCATGCTTTTTTGGTACCAATCAGTCTTAAAAATAACAGCATGTTTATAGTATGTTTAGTGTCACAACAAATACTGCTGAGAAGTAGTAGGAAATTACAAAATGTAGCTACTTTTGATTATTGTTTCTTAACAAGAAGCAGGCAGTGACGTATCATATCTAAAATCTAATCATTTGCAACGAGATGCAACCCTGTGATATCGTTATTTGTTGCATCAAATAGCAAAATAAATCGTATAGTGCCACTATACAGCGGGATTGCTCTTCGTTGCAAACAGTAATAATGTTTCTGAACTAAACTAGAAAACATCTCCCTGCTTTTTTGTATCTATGTTAGATTTGCATAGCAATTAGTTGGCCAAGTTTAATTACTGGAATTCAGAAGTTATTAGAAGACAGTCCATTAATAACTATTAGTCCAGTAAATTATGAATCTCACCTTCGTTTAGTTGAACTTTTTGTGTCATTTGAATTGCCAAACAAGTCTACTATTACACCATACTGAAAAAGTTGAAAGACAGCCAATTAAAAATCTGGCATCAATGATTTTGAATGATGACTACAACATGTCTAATAATGCCACCAAGGAATATAAGCTGATATATAAAAACTGAAGCTGCTATTGCAGAGCATCTCAGAACAAAGATGGCCATCAGTCAGCTACACTGGAAGTGATCCATATCAAACTTACACTTGACCTGTGCCAAATATAAAGCTGATCGGACAAAAACTGAAGCATGCAGTTATTGTGAGACGAAGAAATTGTTTTGCAAAATACTAAATGTTAAGGATATCAAATATCTAAACTCCCACCCAGCTCATACACTCATCCACATTTGATCTTCATGAATCCACCTTCAAATCATCCAGTCAACACTTTGACTTTCTGAACAAACATGGCTGCTTGTCAGTCATATTTAAAGGGATCCAGGTCAAAATTATATCCAATCTGTATTTTGTCTTGCAACTACCCTGTACCGAATATGAAGCTAATTGGATAAAAACTGACAGAAGCAGTTATTGCGAGACAAGGAAAGTGTTGTGCACAGCAAAAAATGTCAAAGATCCACATTGCATTTGACCCATTTTTCAAGGTCATTCTAAAATGTCACCTAGTCTAATCCGCCCACCAACCTATGGGCTTCATGAATCCACCTTTGTATTAATTGTTCATGCAATGATTTATCTTTCTGGAAAGTGGCACAAAGTGCAATGCCCTCTGGGAAACAAACATTAGCTAACCTTGGACTTGCACCTACTTTGTACCGAATATAAAGCGATCAGATAAAAACTGAAACTGTTATTGCAATATACCATCTTGAGAACAAACATAGCCGCCATCAGTCAATGCTTCATATTTCTGGAAAGTGGTGCAAAATGGCGTGCTTTCTTGGGAACAAACATACTGGAAGTAATCCGCTTCAAAATTTCATCTGACCTATACTTTGACCTGTACTTGCACTGTATCGAATATAAAACTTTCCTTAATCAGATAAAAGCTGAAGCCGTTATACCAGTTCGAGAACAAACATGGCTGCCAATCAGTCAATGCTTCTCATCTTTCTGGAAAGTGGCATAAAGTGATGTGCCCTCTTGGAAAGAAGAATGGCCATATTAGAAGTAATCTGGGTCAAAATTACAACTGACCTGTAGTTATTCTGTACTGAATACGAAGCGTGCTGATTTGGATAAAAATGAAGCTGTAACTATCGCAAGACAAAGAAAGTGTACGACAACTATGTGCTATGGGCACAAAAATTAGCTCATCAATACTAAAAGTTTTTCTAACCCAGTACATCTACTTCAGTTGAAACTTTATACACAACCGGTACTAACAAATTGAACTCATTTTTCGTGGTCAGCTAACTAATCATAGAGGTTTACAATTGGCATAATTCCAAAAAGCATACCGTATCAGGTGATTTTTGTACAAACAATTTATCATCATTAAAATAGTCTGGGTGTTCGCCAATACTATTTTTCTCATTGGAAACATGGTTGCAGTCGGCACCAGTTGCAAATACATCAGTGTCTTTTTTGGCCTGCTGGATGGTGCTCTTTGGAGGCAATACCAAACTAGTGTCCATTGACTGTACTGATGAATTAACCAATGTATTGTTTTCTGTAAGGTCATATACCCCAATGCAATTTTCTGAGCTTGCGTCAGCACCCATCATTGTCTGTATTTGTTTACCACCAGATCCATCATCATTTTTCATGTAAAATGACTTATCTATCAAGCTGCTATTGTTGGTCTTATCATCACAGTCGAAACTTAACCACGATGCATTGTGATGAACATCAGCCTCAACAGTGATATGTGTGTGCTGTTCATCTTCAGCTGCATCACTGACTGTTGATGGTTTGTTTACTTCCTTATGAAGTGTTTTGCAAGTGCGTCTTTGTTTAGGCCCTTCTGGTGTGGCGAAGCCTATTTTATCCCATTCTTCTAAATTCTTTTTTCTCCAAATGTTTTTCCCCATATGCAATTCAGTTTGCGTGTTTCCAAAAGCATTCACACTTGCAGTGTTGCTGCTATTCACTTTGTCAACCTGCATGGTACCTTTTCCACATCTGCCAGTTACCTCTGAACTTTTCAATAGTTGCTTTTCATTTTGAGTCGAGTAGCATTCTGGGATGTTATGGCATTCTTTGGGAACAGGTGTCTCTCTGGGCTCTGTATTGTCAGTTTCTTTATGTTCCTTGTACTCAACCTTTGTATCACTATCAACTACTTTAGTGTTTCTTCTTTTGCAACATTTACCATTCCTCCAACCTTTTCCACACTGTCTCTTGTTTTTACTGTGTTGTTTCGCTGCAGTAGCACTCATTTCAACTTCTACATCTTTTTCCACACTTATAGCCACATTCACCACACAAGCACTATCTTCAGAAACACAATAGTCTGAATTTTTTTTTTCCATTCCTAGTCCATTTTCTGCTGTCTGAGTTATACTGTATAACTCTTCTTGGGTACTTTTTGTGCTGACATCAGCATTCATTTCTTTGATAGATTTGGCAACGAGAGTTGATTGTTTGGAGCATTGGTTTTTTTCAGGAACAGCTTCTTGTAATGTATCTGATGTCTTTGGAAGTATTTTGGATTGAGATCTAGTGATTCTCTTCTGTGGAATATTAATGCCCTCACATTTACCACTGTTATGCTTAGGTTTTCTGCCACCATCTGTTTCAACAACATCAAGTAATTCTGCTAGCTCTTCATTATTCAAATTAGCTGAGTACTCACTTTCAGGTGCAAAAATGCTTTCTTTACTTTTCATTATGGTTGCTTTCAATGTTGTTAGCATGTTGGCATCACTCTTTCTGGAACAGACCTCATTGCATTCATCTTCATTTGTTGATGGAATTTGAAATAAAATACTTTTCTTTATAGACCGGTTTCTAATTGTTTCTTCATTAGAATATAGTGCAACACTTTTTGGGGTACTGGTTACTGCCAAGTACTGGTTGCCATGGATGCTAACTTCATCATCATGACACTCAGATGAGTAATGGATCAATACACCATCATCATTATCATCATCAGAACTAAAGGCATTAAAATTATATACAGTAGGATCTGCGTCATCATTGGCATCTTTCAAAGCTAGACTTTTCCTGTTAAAATTTGACAATTTAGGAAAATAACACGGTCGCTTGTTCCTTGTTACCATGTTGCTACCAGATTCTGCCCCCACTGCCTTTAATGCTCTGTCAGTCGTACGACTTTGTGAGGCAGATTCTGGCTTTGTGACTGATTTGTTGTTGTTGTCTGCATGTAATTCATGTGAAAAACATGTCTTGATTTCATCACCGAAACTTACATGGGATTGGCGACGTTTCTTTTTGTTACTGTCCCTAGAAATGCAAAGCCATATACATGCAGTATCATGTTGAGTGGATTTGAACGAATTTGTTCGATAAGTTGTTGTACCGCATTATCAAATTATAACTTATCAAGCTACATTTAATTTTAATATTATAAATTGTGAATATAACAATAGTATAACACAGTGTTATAGAATAATATGCCTTTGCATTTACTAATTGTACTTTTAAAAAGGTTCCTTGTTACTAAATATTTCACTAATAGTTGCCTTAATGTTTTGATAATAACTGCTGTAATTTTTTGACAATAATTTTTGTACATATTTATTTAACAATAATTGTGGTAAAGCAAAAAATAATCTCACATTTTTAATATTCCAGGTTGCTCTGTAATGTTATCTTGTACTATTCTTGGAATTTTAAATCTTTCAATGGGAAAATAATTGTCTTTTATATTAGCATATGTTTTCAGACACTTGGATGTACTCAGACACAGTATGGGCGAGTCCACAGCTTCAACAGTGCTTCCCGCCTCGCTGTCAAATGCAAAGTCACAAGTACATGAAGCTGGGGCGTTCTAAAATAAAACAATAAATAGCAAACATGGATGCAAATAAAGTCTGCGATCTAAAAGTATATGAATATATTATAGTTAAGGCCAGACAAAATTAAACTTTCTTTAACAGGCACGACAGCTCCAAATTTTGGCATTTTCACTTTTATTATTTTTTTTAATAATCCTTTGTTTAACGGGTATGATTGTTTAAAAAAAATTTTTTTTAAAACAGTTTTTTCTTTTAACACTAAGAAAATCCAACCGACTTGGTTTTTAAGGGCTTTCACCCGTTAAACACTTTTTTTAATAAGTTTTTAAATTGTTAAAACAATTTTTCTTTTTGTTATGGCCTATTAAGTTATTTTTTAAAACTAATACTTAATGTTTTCTATTTTTATTTAGAAATCAATTAATAGTTACAAAGTTACAAAAAGATAGCAAACTGAATTGACAGATTGTTTCGGTCAAGATTTGAAAATGATTTGCGAAACATACATATTGCCTCTAATAGCGAACTAATCAATTCATTAGTGTCTATATGATGTTCTATGATCAAAGGTGATTCCATGCACTATTCAATATTACCATTATAGAAATAAAAACACATTCAGAAAATTTATGCATATATGAATAAAAATTACAGCTATTAATACCTTCACTAATTTATCTAATTTATCCTCTTGTGGATTGTTTGAACATTTTAACAGTTTGTGGTCTCGTTTTGGGGACTTAAAAAATCTTGCAGTAGTAGACTTTCTTGCAGGATTATTTGGCGCCCTATAAAAAAAATCTGTTTGACATAGCTTTGAAAATCTGCCAAAATACAATTATATTCATGATTTCCAGTCCAGTCACTAAATTTTAATACTGGGATAAAACAATTCACCATATATCAGAATCATGCAAGAAATTGACAATATTTTAAAATTAATATAGATGTCTATTTTAATTAAAATGTTTTATTTATGTAAGCCTGTTACCCACTGTGCTTTAGAGATAACATCAGCAACCTTCTGAAAAATTACATTATTTGTTGATTGTTAATTCAGTAAAGTTTTACCTTTCAAACCGAATCCTCTCATCTTTAGATAGTTTGGACCATTGCTGCGCTACCCTGGTTTTAAGTTGCTCATCGGATAGGAATGGATACTTGGATTTCAATAAGCACTTCTGTTCCATCAAGAAATTACTGTACTTTCTTCTCAGCGACATTGGTGCTTTTACTCAGAATGCAGACGTTAACAACAAGGAAACACAGCTAAAAATAATCAGTCGAAATATTATATTGCCTTAACAATATCGAAGGCCAGTCAACACAGTTTCTATAAACTCTTGATGCATATCATAACATAATTTAAAATGTTTTGTTAATTTTTTTTTAATATTTGGTGCGTTTTCCTGCAATCTGGTGCATTCAGAGACTCTTTTTCCATGACACTGCGCTCCTTTTATATATTTAAACATAACTTATTATTGTTAAGACTAATTAATTTAAAGAAAAAAAAATCACAAATTTTATCCAAGAGGGACTGTGAGGTCAGTCTACCGATGCAGGGCTGCACATTCAACTTTAAATCACAGTCCAAATCAACCACTTTGATAATTGTCCACCAATTGGCTGCTCGTTCTTCTTGAGAAAGGACATATAATTTAACAACTATTTTTGTTTTCAGCATACGTTTATTTTATCTTAAACTTAAAGAACAAAATATAGTAACTTCGTTATAATCTTTATATACAAGTAACACCTGTAACAATAATGGTGAGCATGCAGTGTGTACAAACTGATGATAATTTATCATCAGTTAACACGAACTTATACCATAACTAGATACAGGTATTAATTGGTAACAATATACCAAGTACAGCCATGAGGCATGAGGAAGCAACCTGAATGCAGGACACACTCTGGTCTCTGGATAAATAATGATTCAGTCGGTAACAGGATTAACCATAAGCATTCTTCTTAGTTTTTTATTGGAAAATCTATCTATGATACGCTCATAATCTCGGTTAATATCTCTGTGGACATATAAAATTAATTCTTGGTAAGGGGGGGGGGGGCGCGCCTTCCACGCCCGGCCGTAAATCCGCCACTGTTTGTCTTGAAAGTTGAAAGACTTCAGAGACCTGGTTTGTATTGTTAACAAATTCTCAAAGTCACTGCGAAACTTAAAGTTTATTACCCATTGCCACAAACATTAAGAAATCTGTAACGTCTTACCTGACGGTACGTTTTAACGCTTACGCCACTTTTAATAAGTATTTTCGCAAAAATTGGACGTTACATGCTTAGTCAGCAGAAATTCCATTGAAAAATTGCGCCAAATATAGCGCCCTCTATGAAATGTAGCAGACGATTCTAGTACCACGAGTCAATTTATGAAGATAACTTTAAAAATATCTTTCTTGAGAATATAAACATTGGCAGTTTACAAGATATTTATTTTTTTTATATTATACAGAATTATTATTATGAAAAATTATTTCATTTTTATAAATAACATTAAAACATTTTATTGAGCAAAATTTGGGCACCTGCTCTCACAATTTCTCGAACAGTTTCGAGAGTGGTTCTGACGTCATCAGTTGCTAGAAAACAGCTAGTTGGTAAGGGTTCGATACGTTCCTGAAAATGTCTTCTAAATCCGGCATAGGGGATGATATTGATGATGACTGTAAAGGAGATGTGGACTTTGATTTCTTCGACTCTCCTAGAGATGCAGATACGCCAATAAAAGTTACTGAAAATGCGAACGATAATTCGGATATTTCAAAACAAAATGGCAGAAGTAGAAAATATTCAAGATCAAGTTCAACTGAATCAGAAACAGATTCTGGTAGCGATTCAGGTCATGAACAGGACAGTGCTAGAACAGCTAGCGTACGATCTGACACGAGTAGCGTCATAAAAATTGAAGCGAGGGTCCCAACTGTGTCAGATTTGAGAGAATCCCTTGAAGTGGAATCAAATTCAGGTAGTGACAAGTCTGACAATACAAAATCGAAGGAAAATGGAACTGTGAAATCAAATGAAAATAACAGTCATGCCTCGAGTGTATCTAGTAAAATAACTGCCTCTTCCATTAACAGCAAGGGAAGTCGCAAACCAAGCAATGCATGGGGTGACAAAAATCAATCTTTAACAGATACTTCGAGTTCGGGCAAAAAAGTTGCTTTTGCAGATAGCAATAGCAATAAAAGTCGCAAAAAATCTTCAAGAAATAGGCAGCATAAAGACAGTTATAGTGACAGTGAAAGTGAAACTGATAGTGAAAGATCATATTCAAGTCGCTCCAGTGGAACTTATTCTAGAAGTGGGTCGCAATCAGGCTCAGAAAGTGACAGTGACGTCACAGATGTGTCTTCATTAGAATCACCAGATATAAGTCCTGTTGGATCTCCAAGAAGAAAATACCGTGATCAGTTAAGCCCTCGACATTCAAAACACTCTGGGAGTAACTCTAAGAGTTCACCCAGACACAAAGATGGCGTACATTTTCGACAGAATAGTGCGGGCAATCCTAGCAAAGTTCCCGAACTAGGTAATTATGGAAGCCACAGAGAAAGGTTGTTAAGTCAGGTAACTGATTCTGAGCTCGATCAAGATCGTTTACAGTTAAGATTATTAATGGAAGCAGTGCTGGAAATGGATCAAGATTTAAAAGAAAGACAGGAACGTTTAAAAGCTAGTAGGCGTGTGATGGGACCACCAGATCAGAAATCTAAATCACGCAAAAACTTTTCATTCTCTAATGATCAAGTTCATACTATTGACAGAGAAAACAACAGACTTTTGAAGAAAATTGTGAATGACTATTCATCGTCCAAAATGAAGGGAGAGAAAACTAAGAAACAGAAAATACAGCCACCCCCTGTCCGAAGAGTAGCACCAGCTGCTGTAAATCGGCAAAAACAACAACGTGTTATTGAACACGAGAATATAGTAAGTACTTAGTTGGAAGATCATTTGATGAATGCTTTATAACATTTCAAGTAAACCTTATTTGTTGCTTCTTCTTGTTTTAATTCATTATCTATTGACTGTCTTGCTAAGTACAAAATAAATCCTAGGATAAAAAAGAACAGTTTGTTATTAATCATATGTCATATAAAACCTGTCTTTCATAATCTCAAAGAATTATTAATGATGGAGTAGCATTGTTGGCTGTCATGAAGCTTATTAGTGGCATACACTATTTCAGCGACATCAAATCTAGCAGTTTCATAAGTTATGTAAATAATGTTTTTCCTTGATTTGTTTATTACTAAGATATTTTCTGGCCTTAACATTGGGTTGAATAATACCCGATTCCTCATTCTATCCAATATATTTTCCTATTAGTTTCAGACAATATGGACATATGCTCCAGCCCTCCAAAAAGTACTACAAAACAGTGAAATTTGTTTATAGCCTGTTACACCAATACCAAAATTCTCAAATTGAAAGGTACGAGGCCCCATGTCAGAAGGCTAGAAAACATATCTGGATATTTCTAAGTTTCTAGTTGGCTTATTGCTGTTTTATGTTACAGGCTATGTTAAAACGTCTTCAAGGTATCAGACCAACCAAAGGCATGTCAAGAGGTGAACATTTAACAAATTATTACCAGCAAGTGTCTTATGGCGTACCATTAGCTGGTACTGCTGGTCGCAAATCACGCACACCTAACCCTACCAATCCATATGGGTCTGCTATTTCATTGGGTCCGAAGTCTCGGAGTATGCAAAGTTTACGCAGCACCACAAGTACAAGTACTATTGGAAATGATGACAGTAAGCAGAGACCTCGGAGTGCAAAATCAAGAGCGGACGCAAAGCATTTCGAACCTGGAACAGGCCGTTGGTCTTTTAAATCAGAAAGGTATTACTAAATACACATTGTCATGTACATATTTTGCTAGAATAAACATGTGCATGTCTCTCTAGTTCTAAAAGCTGGGATCTCTTGCAGTGTAATATCCAATGGGCACAGTGTGTTGAAAGATGCTTTTAAAATCTAAATTTTACAAATAGTGGTAACTGTATGTTAATGTTAGTTGTGTAGGTATGAATATATGTATATAGTGCAAGCAGGTTGAGTTTCAACAGATTTTATCTACAACTGCACCACTATTTTTGAAGCAACTTGAGATTTCCTTGTTAAATGTTCCAAGTTATTAACTAAACGTCCACTTCTTTTCCTTACTTGTTTTTAAAAACCACAAAATTCTGCAACAAAGCAATGCACAACAATTCAAATATAAAGTTAATTGTGATTAATGATGTTTATAATATGAAATATCTGGATTCTTCTAAACACTGCACTGTGCCATTTAAATTGCACATTGTGTTTTGTTCAAGCATTACTATTGTGCTGTGTAATTAACATTGCATATTCTATTGCCTTCTAACATTGTTCATGTTATCATTCTACTTTTTGCTGTAGTGATATGGTATTCTGAAGACCTCTTGGGTGTGCAAAGGTTTGGTATTGCTTTATATCTAATTAAGGCTGTTTGCTTGTATTGATCAAATCTGAAGAACTCGAACGATAAGGAGATGTTGAAATATGCCAAAGAATATTATTACTGAGTAACGGACTGTCAAATCACATGTGCCTGCTCCATATGATTATCTAAGTATTTCTTTAGTTAATCATAAAAAAATTGAAGAGCAAGTCACTGTTTGGGAAACTTTAAAATCAATCGTTTTCATCACTTTTGGAGGTAACTTATACTTTAGATAATTTAGCATTTTATGGTTATGTAATTACAAGTGAGTGTGCAATTCCTAATACTGAACTGGAGGTAAAAACAGCCTTGGTTGGAATGTTGCACTTGCTAAATCCTGTATAACGTATCTGTAGTGAGCAACACACTGGAGCACATTTTTGCTGAACACAGGAAAACTTGCATGCTTAAAGTTTAATATATTGTTGGTAAAAATACTGATTTCTTGCACATCAACCACTTAGTATAAAATTATGTGTTATTAAATTAAGTGATAAGCTGTATAATGTGATACAAAATATTTATTGATACATGTGATAACCAAAGCTTATTCCTTGCATTAATCCCTGTGGTGAGTAATGTCCATGAATTATGACATTGATGCTATAATCTCCTGTTGTTTTGGTAAAGGCTGTTCCACTTTCAATTGTACGGGAGGGGGGTGGAAGGCAGTTGAATAGAAATATTGCGGGTGGTGGGTATCGTACTTAAATACATAGTATAGGTGGTGCGGTGGAAAAATAAATCCATTTGACGGGTGGTTGGTATAAAGTTCAGGTCATCCTAATTATATACATGGGTGATCTTACTTTCTCTACGATTATTTTGTGCTCTTAATAAATGAAATGGATTGTCATCTAAACTATTTTAAAACTCAAATCAGTCAGAGAATATACAAAGATAGTTGCCGAAATTCCCGGCATCAAATCCCCATGTTATTAGAAAATATGAATGACATCATTAATGGGCATGCGCAGACAGATGTTTGTCTGCTCCATATCCTGTTTTGGGTGTATATGTGTTTCGGCAAGTGAGGCTTTAATATTACATTTGAAGTTGATTTAAACTGTGCATTGATAATCTCCGATTTAAAATGGAATGCCTTACAGGCTTTTGGACGTATTGTTGTCAATCGGCAAGGTTTTGAGTGAATATAATTGATAGATTAGGTAGAAATACTCCCGTGTTTTCAACGGTCTGGTAGAATATTGCAGGGCTGTCTGTTGGCATTGTGAGACTTTCAATATATTTAATAATACAGAATTAATCGCGACCATTATCTCTCGTCGTTGTTAATTGTTGGCTAAGTTTTATAGCAATCGCAGATTTTAATCAACTTGTAGAATAAAATTTAAGTTGATATATTAACGGAAATTCCCACACCGCAATGATCTCGTGTGGGTGGGGGGAGGGTTGCACTTGGGAAATTAAAAAAAAAAATCTGGGTAGTGGGGGTCCATTTTAATTTTAAATTCCAGGTGGTGGGTACCAGAATAAAATTCATAGTCTGGGTAGTGGGTCTGAAAAAAAAGTGCCTTCCACCAGTCCCGTACAATTAAAAGCGGAACAGCCCTAAGCTGTTTTCTAGATCTGCCTATCAACTTGACAGTAGGCCAGATATACATGTAGGTATTCAAATCCTGGTGTACCAAAATCGAGTGCACTCACTAGTTGGTTAGCATTATATAGGATTTCCCCCTTCTGGCTGTTGATTCCGTTGAGTGTCTAATCTGCTTTTTGTTTAATCTTTGGGTGGAGTGTATGGCCTTAAGGAATTGGAACTATTTTACAGCAGTCCCATGAACTAGATAATGTTAACATCCAAAATAATGTTAATTAATTTTGTGTAGAAAAACTGTTAAGACTGTCTTTATGCTCAGGTCTTGTTTAATTTTCTGTACTTGTATGCTCAACATCATGGAAGTACGTGTTGTGTGAATATGGCATATTGAAGGTTGCTTCGGTTAAATCTTAAAATGTAGAACTTTTTTAAATGAACATCTTGAGTTCCTGTTTTACCTTTATTAATGCAGTTCACATAGGAGCTTTCCAAATACATGATACTGTTTATAAATCTTGGTCACTGTTGTTGTATAGTATTTAATAGTGTACAGTGATTGTAGTATATGCTTCTCAACAGATACGGCATGGAATTGGTTGCAATATTAGCTTTTATTTAATGAGTTTTCACATTTTTTGCACAAGGCAGTATGTAATGCAGTATGTTTATAGAGTGAACTGCTTGTTGTAGTTCTGCATTTGTAGAGGTGCTATTAAAATAAATACTCTGCATATTGTTTAGAAGACCGAGTTTATTGTTTTCTGACTAAACACTACATACAGTGAACGCATGTAATAACCATACATCTAGGAATGTTGCATTATAACAATAATTTTCTGTTAGACAATTCATAGTGCAATCTATTGTAGCACTAGTGCTGTCTGCTGTTAGTTTATGATGTCACTTTCGTATATTTTAAAATAGGAATTCAAAAGCAGAGTCAGTAACGGCAATGATTACAATTGCCATGTGGTTATGTAATATGTAAAAGACCGATGACTGCAAAATGTAGGCTAAACAAGGAAAATGAATTTTAAGAGACTTAAAATTTTGGACAATGAATTTAAAATTCTATATATTTGGCACCAATTAAATTTATGGCATAATCGTGATAAACACTGACTTTGATACGACTTCCAATTGCTCGAAGGAACTTATGCTGAACCGTATTTTGGGTGCTGAAAGATAAAATTAACATTAAGTGTCTTCATACGATAAATTATAAAAGAATTTGATGCATTTAATATTTAACTGGAAGACAATTCTAATTAAAATTAGATTCTCATCCCGTTACTTAACTGCTATTGTTTCTGCATTAGCAGCTATTAAGTAATAAACTGGAGCAAACCGGCAACTTCTGATTTTAGTCAGAACACTGGAAGAAAGTCACGAGATACATAACTTGGTGCTTAGAAACAAGAACAAAGATTGAACATTTATTAATTTATGGCCGAAAAAACTATAATTTCGTAACCAATGAAAAGTAAGCTGCCTTCGATGGTCCATTAAATTTCAGCACTGCAGAGAATACAACATTTAGTTTTAATGTGTGGTATTATGAAACTGTGACTGACAATTGGCAGACAGTAGCTACGGTTAGTTGTCGCACTAAATGTTAAAACTTACTGATGGATTAAAACTTTTGAATTTGCTTTGCAATCCCTTATCTTCTATAACTTCCCAGCCTGATTCTTTACCATAGTCCTGCAGAAAAATTCATCAAAGAATGAAACGGGACATTTTTCTAGTTTTTGTTGTAAATCTTTACAATCATCGTTTGTAAAATAAAATGTATTTAAAAATATTTTACCTGATGTAGCTTTTGGATGCTGTGAAAAAATTTCAATCATGTTTTATATTAAAAAAATATCAAACATCAAAAAAAAGTATTTTAATTTAACTACAGCTGCAAATCAAAGATGAATCATTGATTTTCTAGTAGTCCCTTGTGTGCACTTCTATTTGAATGTTAAAAAATATTGAGCCCAAAGTAGACTTCTGTTACATATTAAATATTAGTAATCCAGCATAGCCAGTTCTGAAGTTATACTAAACTACTGGTGAAGGGGTTAACAATTAGAACACTGGCCCAAGGAAACATCTTATCAAAAAGCAGGCTACAATAGTCCATGCGTATTTTTGAGGAGACATTTTTGATACTTTTTTTAATTCCCTGTCAAATACACTGGGATGATCCATTTATGGGCGTGCTTTCCACTATTTGAATGAACACTTTTTTTTTAAACATTTTTTAATGATGATGATGTAGTCAAAATGTTACATTGGAATGTCCTCATGGTATCCTATACATACACAGTACCTTTACTCTGAAACCACTGAAGACCAAATCATCTCGGAGTTCATCACACGCTTGTAACAGTGGATGCCTTTCCTTCTTTGGAGCATCTGAAAATAATAATGATGCAAGAAATATACACAACATATGAAATATTCATTAGACTATGAAAGCAAACATTGAAAATCATTCGCATAGAAAACTGTTAATAATTAATGAAGAACAATAATACAACAAAAGTCACCAAACAATGAAATATTGAAAAGCACCTAAAGTATGTATACAGCTAGAACTGATAGTTCTGCATTTATAAAATACCGTAGCTAAATATAGTGACAATGAACAATTATTAAAGAGAAAATAAATTATCAACAGTTCCAAATTCACTTGATTGCTAGTTTCACTGAAGTCCAGCCATTCAAACACAGATGAAAAAATATAAGCACACCTTCTGGATTTGCAGAATTGTTCTGTTTTAGTTGTGTGGTAGTCTCTTTAGATGTTAGAGAATGTATACGGACTTTATTCCTAAACTTTACAGCGGAATCCATTATTCCCGAGAGCTGCTGGTGAGTTTCAGTTGAGTACAAAGTCTGAAATAATATTGATCTGAAGGATAGATTGAATGTTATAAAATCTGTAATGTACTTTTGTCTACAATAATACAGACAAAGTTGATGGCTTGGCATTTAACAAAATGTATAATTATGGAAAAGTGTTAAAATATTATAACTTTAACATAAGTATTGCCTAATAATAGTCAATTTATAGTATCATTCTTTCATCTAACATAAAGAATTCTACATAAAATGCATATCTACTAGCAAATAAATTATATGTTCCACTGTGAGCAACTCAAAGAAAATTCAATAATATTTCTAAAGTTATTGCAGTTCTTTTACCTTTCGCCCTGTAAACTGAATTCCCATCATTTCTAAAACACTGTCGATGTATGTGACCATAAAAGCAAACACACCAGGACTTCGAGGACCAGATGCTTCCTTAAATGCAAATTTATGCAGTACATGTTTCATTTTAAATTTCCATCTAAATATAGTAAATCAATTTAAAAATTATGCAGACATCCAGACTATATAACTTATAAATCAAAAATATAAATAGTTAACATCATCACCATCAAATACACAGTGATAGCAAAAAATCTATTTTTTCAATTTGGCGGTATTGATCTACAGCCTGACTTAAGGAAATTAAATCCAACACATCTCAGCAAAAAAAAAAGGGTCTAAAGTTACTAATTGTATTTATGCTATAATACAATAAATTTAAAGAAAATAATTTAAGAAAATTATTTTCTTGCCAAAGTTATTATGAAATTTCAACTTTTTATTCATTATGGGATAAAGAGTAGACTAATTGGCAGGTTTTGAATTTACTTTTATTACATTCCTCCCTGCTAAGTTATATTTTATTCTTTTATTAATTACAAACAATCTTTTGGAGGCAAAATACACTGAGTGCATTACTTAAAATATACCTTGGTTCTTTTCTGTAGCTGTTTATTTCCTAAGTGAACCAGATCCATCACAATATTAAGTGCCCTTGGAGTATCAAAGTCATCAGCTAAGGCATTTTTGAACTTTTTCTTGGTTTCGATCAGGCTTAAAAAATATACGATTTTGCATAATATATAAAACTATCAGAAAGCACGCTCGTTTGTTGAAATATCAATTCAATGAGATAATAAATGCAATAATAGTATTATATAGATTGATCCAAAACTGAATGTTACCTTTGAGAAAAGATGATTTTCGATAATTGTCACAAGAAAAGAATGATGACCGTCATGTCATAGCCAGAAGCTATCATTGCTCAAAAGTAAAATTCAGTTTTGGACTAAATTTATGTTGATTATTAAGTAATCTATATTTTAAATATAACCTTTAAAAGCCTTTTCAGACGCTGCTTAAGAATCTTAAATATAACTTACTGCTACACCACAAACATATAAATACACCATTTTTATGTTTTAGTGATTAATATTATAAAACGCACTTAATAACTAGAAGTGTTTATAAATGTCTACCTCCTCATGAGCAGTTCTTCATCCACCGGTTCGCACAGTAGCTGACCCTTAATATACGCTTCAGCAGATCCAAGAAACGATGCTAACTGTTGCTGAGCACGCACAGCTTTCTGCATACGATCTTTACTGAATTCAATGTCTGCATAAAGAGAAAGATGTAAAAACATTTACACCATGGTTGATCTAAAGGAAGTTCTCCAAACAGTACAATCGAATTCATGCATGACACAATTGATGAAAGAGTGTGCAGTGTTTTATTCAGAGTTAACTTACAGGACACAACTTAAACTACCAGGAACACATACATAACAAATATGTAAACATAAACTTTCATAATAAATCCTGTATTAATACTGATTACTGTGAACTCACTGCTTCTATAAGGAGACAGCATACAGAATATTCGGAATTGGTTAGCTGTATAATCTTGTAAGAGTTTTCCTACTGATATGGTATTCCTGAGTGATTTTGACATTTTCTCATCTTGATTTGGAAGATGTAGATGTCCTAAAATATATTACCAATTATTAAACCATAAAGCAAAAGTCAGTATCACCGGACAGGTGTTACAGCAAAATGAATGCAAAATAATGTCTGACGGAGAATCATGCTGTTTGTGGAAGCAAACTTTCTACAATACATAATTATCAAATCACCTCCCTTATGAGACTGGAAATAAGTGTGATGTTGAACAAATTAAACTGACTGTTGATTTTCATACTGCTATGCAAATATACTATTCAGTTAAGCACATATTTTGACAACTAGTGTTCAATGTTTTAAATTTCATTTTAACATGTGGACAACATTACAAGTATGAATCAAAGAACACTTTTCAATATGCTGCAACAGTTATTGTGAAATTTTGTACTTGTACCACTGGCCACAGACAGTTACAGTTCTTGGTATCTTTTAACTACAAGAGAACATAATCTGTAAAAAGTGTAAATAAACTTTTTATTTACCTGCATGCAGCCAGTAATTGCACCACTGTTCACATTTAAAGTAAGCTTGGCTTTGAGCTATTTCATTCTCATGATGAGGAAATTGCAGATCTATTCCTCCACAGTGAATATCTAAGTTTTCTCCAAAAACTTGACTGAAATATAATTGATGTGCTGATATATTTCAGATGTATTCAGTCTAATAAAGTAATAAAACCAAATTTAAACGCACTACAGTTCCCAATTTGCATTGTAGTATGCAATAGACGATATCTATACTACTAAACAAATGGAGTGGATTTTTCTCACCGAACTATGTCTAGGCACGCACAACCATTGGTGTGTGACCGTGTCCAGTAGATTACTTACATTCTCATCTTCAGCAATATTTACTGTCAACGCGGTTTCTAGCATTTAAACTAGACACTAATTCTTACCAGGCATGGGGAAACGGATATCGGATATTTTAGAAAAAAATATCCGGCATTATAAAAAACATTCGGATATTTCTGGCCTCAATCGGAGGTGATCCGACATTTACCGGATATTTTCTTGCTCTAGAACTAGGAATACCATTGTCTTCCAGCAGGGGACACTCCTTGACACAGTAGCAAAGCGCTACCTGGTGGTCAGATAAACTGAAGCCATGCCTTGTTTCAGAAATCGGAGTGTATTTAAAACGAGATATTTGATGGAATACACTACCTTTTCATAGTTTCAAATATATTTGGACTTTTCCATGTATCTGGTATGTTCTTGAATACTTGTTTGTAAGTAAATCATACAATATCTTTAAACTTAACTACTATAATTAGACAACCCCCATGGAACATGGAATATTGAGTGATAATTGAGATAATTGTACCAGCATTACAAGGCTGTTCTTGGGAATATTTTAGATGGAACTTCAATATCCGATATTTATCATAGTTTTTTGGTGACCTTAAGAAACATAGTGTAAACTGTCGGATATCCAGTATATTCTCTGGGGTTTCTCCATGCCTGATTCCGACCCTAGCGTTTAACCCAGGCACTAATTACGCGAGAATTCTGGGGTTCCATTTCTAGTATCCAATAACAAAAACTAAACTGTCAGAGTATTAAGAACAATCATTTGTGTATCACCTACCACTTAGGATAGAATGTGCCTGGTCCAAGGAAAATCAGCAAACTTTCCTGAAAGGATTGTAATATAAGAGAAAAATTACCTTGCCATTGTAGAACACTCAATGTGCCACCCTGGTCTGCCTTTGCCCCATGGTGAGTCCCAAAATGGTTCCCCTGGTTTCGCCGATTTCCATAATGCAAAGTCTCTTGGATTTTTCTTGTCTTTGTCAACTGTAAAACAAATGGAATCTATTTCCAAGATCTACCCACAAAAAAATCAATTGAATTTGCATCTGCTGTAGACAATATATAACGAATTTAGTTGAAATACTACAAATATAAAACTGAATTCATGAAGATGTCTTCTGATGTTTTAGATGCTTTAGCTTCTTGTGCAATCACAAGATTTGTAAGGGATCATCTCAAAAGGTATCACATGTACAATGACCACAAACGTATAGTGTTTCGTATAGGAATTACCCCCCACCCCCCTTGGTCAAACGTAGGGGAGTTAGTGAGATTTGGACGTCACACACGTGTAAAAACTGACAACCAATTTCAAGAGCGAAATCAGGGCAGTCAGACACTTTTTCAAAAGGCGGGTGCAAGAGAAAAATATCAGTTCAGTAATCGAAAAAGGTCGCTGAAATGTCTCCGTGCTACCCAGAAAAAAATTGACAAGCAAAAAAACATTCATTTCTACTCCTATTGTAAAAATACGCCCAGAATAAGTGCCGTAAACAAAAGAAAAATGGTTTCTGTTCCAAATGGAGGGGGTGTCGTATCGTATATATACTAGGCATGATTTTTTCATTTTTCGCACTAAACCATAAACGTAGGGTGATTTTAACCCCCCCTTGCCCCTTTACGAAACACTATGTTTGCGGTCATTGCAATAACTTTTGAGATGATCCCTTAGCCTCAAGCAGATTCAAGTAATATGTCATTCTGTTACAAACACTTGCCTGAACTTTCGCATAAGTCATTTAGATAGAATTAGGATTTGTTTATAAAACAAGTTTCTACTGCTGTTCTTTACAATTTAAGCAAGGCCGTATACATTATGCTTGCCACTGTAACCCCCTTTGTCTATAAATATTATGGGATTTGTATAAGTACAGGGGGCAAAAGTCGCACTAAATTCTGTTTCTTAAGTACATGTTTCACTTTTTACAGATCCCACTGTCACTGCTAACATGATGGGTGCAGGAGAAGGTGCCAGCTCAGCTGCAGCTAAGACGCCTGATGAAGCGACAGCAGTTCAACCTTTTCAATTACAATTCATTAAAAATATCATAGAAGACGTTTTAGAAGATTTCAGAGATCAAGTGCGGCGAGATATACTTAACTTACATATGGAGACAATTAAACAATTTCAAATTCAACAGGTATTCAAATTTAATATTGCTTAATGTGTATAAGCCGCGGGTCATGTAATGAGGTCTGTTCCAGTTATATGGTAGAGGAGCCTTGATCATTCGCCTCCCCTTACCTTACTAGTAATTCCAACTATTTTCACCATTTCATAAAAAAAAATGCCATTAACACAAACAGTTTTATTTACCCCTCTGTAATTGAATTTTATTATACTTAGTATAATTATTTTCAGGTCCTCATCCTTTGATGTTTCTTTCTAGGATTGACCTTAGTGGATATCCAGGCAGTTTTTTGTATTAAGTGATACCTTGACACTTCATGATCATGTGATTTCTTATCTTTGTTACCACTGTTTCTGTCTGTTCAAGCATAGAATGAAAGCCACAATTTCTCAAAGTTTTATGTGTCTGATGTTTGTTTTCTTTTAATTTTAGGAGGAAATGAAAAGAATAATGCAACAGTATTCAGTAAATGAAGACCTAGTGACAGAAATAGAAAGATTAAGGTTAGAAAACGAACAGCTTAAACGAAATTATTGATGTCAAATGCTTCATGTATGTGATGTACCAAAATATGCTTTTGCTGGCAAAAGATTGTGTCAAAAAATTAGAGAGAAGGCGTGATTATTCAATATAATTTCTTGTTACACCACCGAACATGTTATTATTCAGTTGTGATTGTGGACAAGCGTGGACAAAATCTTAAGTGTTTCACCATTACATGTAGATCTAAAGTTGTTTATTCCCCCTGTATATTATGGTTTGTGTGTAGCAATATTTAATTTCCAGCACAAAACAGATGTCCAAAATGAAGAATGCACAGTATTGTAGGCATGCTAGGTTCAATGCTGTCCGAGTGCTTAATATTTTATTCAAAGTTATTTAGTCTGCACGTCTGATGTGTATGCTTCACATTTGCAAAGGATACAATCATGTAAACACATGTAAATTGGATTTGTTTACCAGAAAATCTCGTCAATACCTGTGTTCTGCTGTACAAAGTAATGGTTAAGTAAATGTGTTTTTCTTACCTTGTAATAGTTTGTATACTTTTCAGTGTTCAGAAGCATTTATGGTGATTAGGTTCTTTCAATTCATTGCATTTTTAACCATTTCTAACATCATTCATCCGATCCATACATATACTACTATATGTTATAATGAATCTATGCACGACACATTAATGTCTACCTCGCATGTTAGCCCTCACTGGGAATTTCATTTGGAATTTCAACTAAGATGAAGCATTTGAACATAGTAAATGAAGAGTTTCTGGATCGTATAGATGTTTCTTTGGGTCATATAGAGTTTCCTAGTCTTGCATGATATTGTGTTTCTTACCGCAAGTATACAATAGTTTGAGTTTTTAATATATGTTCTGTAGAAGGTGCAATTCAAGCACATTTTAAAGTACTGTGCTGCTTAAATATTTCCATTTCACTGTTCATGTATTTGAAAATATGAATTGACAATTCGGCAACGTTTATATTTTTAAAACATGTTATTAATATTTAAAATTGTACAAACAGCATTCCTAGAAATTGTTGAGGCAAGCAATAACATTTATTCAAATCACTAGGAATAGTTCATTATTGAAATGAAGTGCATTGTTATAGATGTGATAGTTTTGTGTTATCAAGGTTCTAATAATGGGAAATACAAATAGTTAAAGAATACTGGAGAGGTAATATTCTTAGAGACGAGCTACGAATAACAACGGTAGTGTGCGCATCTGACGCAAAGTAATAAAAAATCACGTGATTTTTTTATGAAATTGTCTATATAAATACAGACTACTTACTGTTGCAGTTGTTTTACTTCTGGTTTAACGGTTGTGGCGGAGGTACACTCATTACTCATATTTTGTCGCTCATATTTAAAAAGCTTTTAAAAGCTCTGTTGAATGGCTTGTTGAATTGTACATATACATGCATTTATATAAGTAATAGAATTTATAAGTAATAAATATTTATTAAATACATGGAATCATTTAAAGCTTTTATTTACATTCAAAAAATCATTATATACAACATGATACAATAAGTGTGGAAGATGTTTCAAGTTGTCAGTTATAAAATCAAGTTAGTATGCTTTTGTATGCGCTCCCAGGTTATGCTTTTGTATGCGCTCCCAGGCTATTTTTTGAAAAGCACATGGTTTCATGTTTGGCACAATGCATCCCTGGGGTAGATTCCATTTGGGCCTAAATTTGCACATGTCCTAAGATAAAAAACAGATAGGCCATTTTAAATTCATGTAATTCATTCAAAGGATAGATACTCTGTCTATTGATTGAGGTTTTTAAAATTATTTCCAACATAAACAATGGCAGTAAATCTTACATAAAGGACATACCACAGTCTGTAGTAAATATTAAAAAATAAACAATTCAATTAACATGATCCATTAGAATTGCTAGTTGGTCTAACTTCATAGAAACTATACGTGTTATAAGTTGGATTCTGAAATACTGCCTCTTTCTCTTTGTAACTTTCACTTTCAGTATTATAAACTGTGTAGAGTATTTTCTCTTCTTCGTAACTTTTGTTTTTACGCGTAAGTCTGTTGAAGACGTAAATTGTCAAGAAACAGGATACCAGAAATAGAATAGCCAGCACTGTGACGACAACTATGAAGATGGAAATGTCACATTCTGTACCATAACAGTCATTGTCCATTGTTGTAGAAGAATCGAGATTGCCCGCAAGATTGTTAGTACCTAAAAACAAGTTTCAACGTGAATGTCATTTGAAGAGACAGTAAAAACTAAGACAAGTACTTGTGATTGGCTATTATGGTGCTGTCCTAGCTATTGTGGAGCATTTTTTCTTTAATTCCTTCGGTCCTATTCTTTCAATTATTTATAGCATCGAGTAAATATGGTTATATCAAATGTTGCATATATTGTGCTTCTCTCTTTTTGCACAACACTGCAAGTAAGTTTCTCACCTTGACCAGGGGGTTGTACTGTAATTGTGGCACCCACAGAATCTTCTGCATTATTGATTGTCCAGGCTCGACGACGCCGTCTGCTACCCTGGCAGTTGTTCTAACAAAATAAAATTGTTTTTAAAGAAATATTAACATTTCTATACCCTGCTTGGAATTACCTTTACTTCAAAACGACCTATATCTGGATTATTTTTAAGTTTCTATCTATTTTTCCCGCTCTGAAACTACAGGGGAGGATGCTACCATTACATGTATCGCCTCATGGACCCTCTTTTTCCAGTTTTAGTACGAGTATTTTTTATTTTTATTTTACACTTTTTACCATGACGTGTTTCTTTTGCAAGTAAATTTGAATCTTTGGGTTTATATTTTCAGCAAATTATTATTTACTGTAAAGTGCCCCATTTTGGGTGTAAATTTCAAGGATTTTGTTATCTGTTTTTTGCCATAAGGTGTACATATACATTTGAGTGTATTTTTCTTGGGATGTTTTTACCGTGTGATGTGTTTTTTGTAAGTAGTTAAATTTTTACCTTGGAGCATGTTTTCGGAATGCAGTTTTTATCGAGCCTTTTTATCTTGGCCTCACACCCCACCAAGTTTTTTTGACAATTACCCCCGGGATTTTATGTCGAAATATACTTTAATGATTATGTTCATCAACTGCTTTGTATTATTTTGCTTAAAACAAGACATATAAAGCTTATTGTCTCCTCTTGGATGTAAATCGGGATGTAAATATTCCCCGAAAATATTCATATTCGATCTAAATGTCGTAAGGCTAAAGATGGACATTGTAAATTTTCAATTGAATTTTATTCTTAGATACATGCCCAATTTAAGCTTTATATCAAAACTTACTTGAGCACACTCGGTGTCATTTTCACGAGGACAGAAATCGTAGGTGCATCTAATGTATAAGGTCTTAACATCTCCCATAAATCGAAAGCATCCGAAGTTCCTAGTGTTAGACGTGAAATTACCACCTGTTGCTAGAGCCGGGCCGTAACCGAAACCAGTTCCAGACTCGAGACCTGTGTTGTAGCCAACTACATTAGCCGCACACCTAAAACAACCAGGAACAAAAACAAACTTTTAGAAAATCTATAGTCTAATTCTCGCTCCCACATACCGATCATTTTATAAGTTAGAGGAATGGGAAATTAAATTGTTTTTTGTTTTGCAGAAGTAGATTTTTTTGTCATTAACCTGAGCTGAGCGAAACTAGTAAGGAAATAATTAATTAAATAAGTAATTAAGGAAATAATTTTAAATTAAACTTTTAAAAAGTTTTAACCTTACGTGTTTTCAATAAGTGTAAGGATCCTTGCATCATTACCAGCAGTATATATAGCTTCATTTGGTGCCGCGCTACATTCCAAACCTCTTATCCCTTTAGCAACTATAAGGTACAAAAAAAAAACATTCGTGTACACGGAAACATTACTTTTATTGCTAGAACAGCTGAGTAGGTTAAATCGACTATGGTTTAGTAATACTGTACTTTGTACCAAAATGAATCCACTGTACAATTATCCCGCCGATGATAAAAACTATATGAAAATGTATCAAATTAATTACTGAATATTTTTTTGTAAAATCGATATTTTTTCTTTTATTCTTACGTATAGTCTGCCCAAGTTGTAAACGAAGTTGTATGGCCGAACCAAGTTCGCAGGTGTCAATGGAAGTATCACCATAAAGGTGATCGCCGTTTTCGGCAATACCGCCAGATACAATTTGCAAGACCACGTTTTCTGGGTTTGTTTCAACAGCATTCCCTACTGCAGGAGTCCTAGAGAATAACAGTTACAATATCATGTTTAAATTACCAATTCAAGAAATTCACGTGGATCACTGACTGAGGTGAAACTTTTACATATTGAAATAAAAAAACATAAAAACTGGAATTTGACGTGAATATTAATGTAAAATTAATTTAAATTAAATTAAAAGATGTGCTGTACACATTTTCCCAAAGTAATTGATGACAAGGACCAAATCTAATCAAGTTTTCAAAGATTGAAGATCTGTGCAAAATATTACAACAGAAATTGAGAGGTTGAGAGCATAGAAGGCATGGGTTCGATGCCCAGGCTGGCATAAAGTATCGGGCAAAGTATGCAGCCAGGGTATATATAATTAGGTTTTCGGGAGTATTTTTTTATCCGGCCATGGTGCATTATGTATCATCGGTTTTCCTTCTTGAAATGTGATTCTTAGTGAGTGGGGTGGTTGAATTATAATTTATAAGGGACTGGTCAGAATTTATTCTTAGAGGAGGGTAAATATGAGGATCAATATCCAAAGGGGATGTCATTTTTTTGGAGTGTCTAAGAGGGGGCATATTTTTACCTTAATGTCCAGACCAAAAAAATGGTTACCTTCATGGCTGTTTCTGATTTCCATCCCCATTTAGTTGGTAATTCTTAAAGTCGACATAGAAAAAAGAATATTATCGATCAGAATGTTTATTGTTTCTAACTATAACTAGGCTTATAGCTAAACGTTTTCTTTGTAAAAGTATTAAATTCACAAGGGTTTTTATTTAGGCCTAAATGATTAAACTATGCGTTGTACATAAATAATCATATGAAATATACGTAACTTTCCGTGGTAAGTTAAGATATTGGGTGGAGGGGGTCATTTTTATTTTTGGTCTTCATGGCATTTTAATCTTCGGCTTTCTTGAGCAGGGCTATTTTCCCCTCTGATTTTAAAGTCACTTGTATTTCCCGGCTTTCCTGAAATAAATTCTGACCAGTCCCTATGGCACGAATGCTTCCAGTTTATATATA
>JAOXYB010029956.1:0-14930 GCA_028565635.1 Phoronis ovalis
CTCATAGGTCCCAATAAGGGTAGGAATTTTGAGCTACTAGGTCCCAAAAAGGGGCTTTTTTTTACCCTTCATAACAAGCATGGGTACCCAGTTATTCTGACTGTCACCCCCCCGGGGGTTTAATATATCCCGCCACTAGAGTAATAGCCGCTTCGGGTATTGAAATCGTCCCCGTACATATGGGATATTCTGCGAACTTAATATCCCTACTTGTATAGGAGTTAATAATATGAATCGGTTGGATAATTCGCTCTCTTTATGTTCGTTAAATATGTACTAATGCACAGCCAGAAATAAATTCCGTGTCGGCAGAGCATCGTGCCACTTAAAACTAAAAGCATGTTCTAGAAGGAAAATGTGATTGCGTTAAGTTTTGTATTTATTGTTTACGAAAAAAAGTAGTGTTCTAATACGAAATACAGCATCATTCCCAGTACAAGAAAGCATTCTATTAGAATTATGTTATAATAGCCAGTAGGATAACATTTAATGCAAAATATGGCTTAGGTGCCATCCTGTATACACACAATCAATCAATCATAACCAGTGTGTATAAATCCATCCATTAGTGTTCCGTACCTTCTCAACTACCGTTTGGGCTTAACCATAGTCATGTTATGTTATAATCCTTCAATTTAACAAGAGCGAAATAGTTACGTCATTAATATTTTGCTAACCGCTCTAGATAAGCATTTCTCGTCGCCTACCACGTCTATTCTATCATTATGACTCATTCTGAATAGGTATCGCCGGGGAGCTTGTTTTTGCTTAGCGGACAACAAATAAACTCTGGCAGCACAGCACGCTTATTAGTGTAAGCTGCAAATTGATTGATGTCCAGACTTTCATGACACTTTATATAGAAATAAAGGGATTATCTTTAATCTGATTTTCGTGATAATAAAATGACTATGGTTAAGCCCAGAAGTTAGTTGAGAATGCACGGATAACTAACGGATGGATTTATTCAGAATGAATCATAACCTATTTTCTCACGTTTTAGGGCCGTTTTTTTTTCACCAAGGTTTAAAGGTAAAACAAATATGGGCTATAGACATCAGCAGGTTTTCCAGATTCATACATTTCTTTTTGTTTATTTTTTAAGTATTTGAGTAAATGAAACATACCATGATGCAGTTTATGAAATGTTCTAAAAGTGCACTGGAAAACTTATGTAACTACCGCTCCAATGCTATGCAACATTGCAAACTTAAATTCCTTTAAATTATAAGATTTATTAATATTGATCAACCCGCTGGTAAATTTTAGTTATCATGTAAGATTAAATACGTCAGTAAATAATTTGAATAACAATACAAAAATACGATGCGGAAGTTGTGAATAACCCTAGATTATGGACGCGAACTATAGCCCGGGGATACTCAGGGTTTTTGACTACGTGGATGTGCCGCCCAACCCAATCCAAAATGTTAGCTTGTGGTAGTAAACCCAATCGAATGCTTTGAAACACATGTATCCATAATCCAAAATTTTAAAATATTTGAGTAGAAATCCATTTTGACGCAAAGTAATTGATACAAACCAAATTCCAAAATCTATTTATTGATACAAACCTGGCATGCTCCCTTTCGAGTATCGATAATGCTCATATGACAAAATAAAGTCAACATTGACAATTTAGAAATAGATAAAAAGCTTACCACGCAACTGTAAGATAACAATTTAGGACAGTGCTTTTATAAAATCGCAAGAGGAATTAAATCTTGTGTTACCTCCCTGATCTGTACCATAACATCACTGCCTTAGTGTAGTTTTTTTTTCTTCTTAAAACAGGCTTTCAGAAAAGAAACATCATACGTTAATTGTATACTAAATTAATGAATACTTGTATTTGTATCATATACAATGATAAAAAACATACACAATACTTCTGTAATCATTGTGGAACATAGCACACGAGTTTCTTTTCTTTTTCCCCTTTGCCTTGGTTAAGTAATACTTAGTTCAAAGTTAAAGCACTGTAATTATTGGCTCCATTTCTTTCTGTGTGTTCGTTTGTTATCAAACATTAAGCACAGCATTACGGATAGTCTAACATTAGTGTAGTGAAACAAATATTGCTTACTTACACAATCATCAAAAACAAGAGTTTTAGACTTTTACCGAATGTATTTCATTTCAAGTGTGAATTAAATAATTGTCAGTTACTGTAATTGTTCTAATTATTTTCTCGTTTTTAGGTCAAATTTTAGCTAAAAATATTTTTTTTTAAATCATTTGAAATATTTAGAAAATTGCAGAAAGACGTGTTTCCATAAAAATGGGAGTCAGTAGAGAAATAATTTTTAGTGGAATTTTTGAAGATCACCCATTTTTACAAAAAAATGACTAAACATTTTGATACTAACAATTTTTTCAAACGTCCAAACGTTGCAGCCGCACTTTTCGACCAATATTGCTGGAAGTCTTGTTGCTTGGCAATATATGTTTATCGCTTTTTGTGAGTATTCCAGGACTATATTAAGATTCTTGTATAACTAATGTATCTTGTTTAAGCATTTTGTTACTAAAAATCTGTGAAAATATTCAAAATAATCATTGACATTTTTAAGAAAAATTAGTGGAAACCAAAAAATCGTCAAAGTCATTGTTTTTATCAAATATTTGCAATTTAGAGCATTTTAATTTTATTTTTTCCGATTCTGAATATAATCTGACACTGAATCTGAATCTAAATGCAAAAGTAACCACAATATGTTTGTTCGAGTGACGCTTTTTTCCATTTCTTATGCCTGTTATAAAAAAACAATTTCATGTATTGTTATGTCAGTTAGCTCCAATCTACCAGATGAAACTGTGCACTTTGATTCACGAACCGCCGCAGGGGCTAGTAAATCAAGCTACTAAATGTGTGTCCTCATATAAAAACCTTTCATATTAGTATGACATATACAGCCATAGGAATTGTAGTAGTCACTTTTTATATATTCGAAATAATATGGATTGCTAACTTATACCTTTTACATTCCAATCAGACTTTTGCGGAGACTGGATCTGTAATGGTCTAGTGTGCGTCAAGTGGCACGAACTATCTTAGCTGTGATAAAGTATGAGTCTTAATCTACATCGTTGAAGATATTTCATTAAACGGTTATTGGCAAGTTTATGCTAGTCGCTGAGGCAACGTGAGACAACTAACATGGTGGAACCATTAAATGCCATAAATTGTATTTAAAACAATCGTATCATAAATTTCAAAACATAAACTGCAGTTTCATAAAAGAAATGACATCTAGGATATTTGCATAAAACATTTAGTAGTTGCTTCTACTGAGTGGTTACTTCGGAACAAAATGAACCTGTTTCTTTTTTTATTCCTTTTTGACTAAAATCAAACTTTAGTAAAGGAATCGCTTCAGTTATGCTTTCTTAAAATTTGAATCAACATACTTGTATGTTAAGTCTTTTTGAAAGAGACATGGATCGCTAATCCCTGTCTCGTTTAGATAAAAATGTATGTTAATAAAATGCTTTATCTATCTCCTAGGTGTTACAATCTGTCAGATTAAACAGAACACCTGATAGTTATTTACTGATATGTTGTACCTTTGTCACGATAATTATAGACGTAAATTGTCATGAAAATTGTAACTGGTGTTATCAAAATATAACATTCATTCTCATTAATTTAGTTAATTAATACAATTTTGATTTCAGATAATTTTAAAATTACACTGGACTTGTTTTATCTGAAAAAAAGTTATAGTAGTGTAATTGCCTTTGGACACAAAATGAAAGCTTCGATTATGTGGTGCCTTGGAAAATATTGATATATTATGACATTCTAAAACTGAAAAAGTCCTGGTTTGTAGATTTGGCAATAACTATAGTCAGATCATTTACACTGTTTACATTAATGAATATTCTAGAGTATTTCCTCTACTCAAACATTATAAGAAATCGTACAAGTTTTCAATAACAATATGTAAACTATTAAATATAGCATCACGCCTAAGTTTTAAAAAGGGCGAACCAGTCTAGGTGATCGATGGCTAGTCAAAGAAATAATAATATCTGCCTAATCGTAGGTTCAGTGAATAACTACAGTAATTGACTTTTAAAATGTTAATCTGTCTAATAGCGTGACAAATATTAATTAATTTAGGTTGATATCTAGTGAACTCGTGTTGTTGACAAATCCACACTCAATACATCATGACTAATACCTGCAGGTGTGTTTAGATCTTGCAAAAACCATCAACCTGTAACATTGCGATAAGTGTATTGATTTTCAGAAGGAGATGTAAACATAAGGTATGACTTTATTTTTAGATTATACATATTTTTTTAAACACCTTTTAAATATTTTTTTCATTGTCTATAGACACAAGATTATGCTTACTTAAATTTGTGAATGATATACTATATTTATGAATGATTTGATAGCGATTTCATTTAAGCTTATTGGCGATGTCATGTTAAGTACATTTATATAATATTCGACAGTGTTATGCTTTAGTATGACTATTTGGCAAAATATATGAAAGCATGTCTCCAAGTAGACATTTCTGTTGTAAGTATAGTTCTTGACATAATATTTATTCTTCATGTAGTTTGGGCGATTGTTTAACCGTTAGTGCGTGAACTTGTATCGAATCGATATACAAATGAAGATATTTAAAATCACACAAGTGGTGCCGATCCTTACCGTTGTACTGGTAAGTAACAGAATAATTTGTTATTTTGTACTTTTTTTTTGTTTGTAACCTGGTACTTTTTACTTGTTGCGTTTTTGCAATAATAATGAAAACAAATTAAACACAATTAAGAAATTATGGCAATCTTATAAAATCAGTAGCTTGTTAACGCTCCCGTTACTTACTTGCTTTCCTGCTATCGTTAATAATATTATACATTCTTTTTCCGTTAATTAAACATCATTTTAAATCGCCACCAACTTCTCATCCAGGTCCATTACGCGTTACTTCTTTTTTCTAAGTATAGTTTTACGATCCTTTAATAGGCATTTAACCACGGCGAGAAAGAACGTGATATGTAATTGGCCTGGGTCAAAAGTTGGTGGCGGCGATTTAAAAATGGGATATATTTAACGGGCACTGGTAGTGCTTTTGTTATCTTATAACGTGTCGCGTGCATAAATAATTTCTGTTTTAGGTACTGCAATATTTATGTTTTGTTCGTTTTTAAACGTGCGTTGGTGTGTATGTAGATTTTACGATATTATGTGTGCACGGTCAAATTTACCATATATTTATACGGAATACAAACTAAATTATGTAACTGAATTTTTCCTTATGAAGGTTGTAAAGCAAATGAAGATAACACACACACACACACACACATATATATATATATATATATATATATATATGTGCCGCCCAAAGGCCCCCTTTTTTGCTCCCGCATTTACCACAGGGTATGTTTTTCACGCTTCTCAAAGTCGTATTTACAACAGGGTATACTTTTTTGTTGGATATTTACTACAGGATATATTCTTAAATATATTCGGTTATACAGGGTGTATTTCTTGGAAAACGCATTTACGACAGGTATGCAAATTAAGGTTTGTGAATTTTTCCAGATTTATTTACAACAGGGCATCTAATTTACAAGTGAATTTTACACAGGGTATCTATTTCGGGAGAATTATTTTGTTTATTTTCCATGTTTATTCATTGACAAAAGGGTAAGTTTTTGATGATCTTTATTTACCACAAGGTCAGGTTTCTTACCCTACGCCGCACACCCCTAACAACTTTTCTGTCAAGTACCTCCGGGGTCAGATTACCAAATAATATCTTACTCCCCCGTGTCAGCCTTAAAGAGTGTATGTTATTTTAACAAATAGTGTTGGAGAATGCTTGATAAATAGTGTGATGTTAAGATATACTAAGAAGGAGTTATGTTTATGTGTATTAACTCGAATTCTATTTATATGCTACAAAGTGTTACACGTTAGAACTGTGCTACCTTTTGCAGGGAGTGATTAGAAAGTAACAGTTTTATAATACGACACATCTTTGCATATGTACTTCAGTAAATGTCCATCCACTTGCAGTGAAATATTTTCATTCGTAAATTTAAAATCGAATTTCGAATAGTTGCTTAACAGCATCAGTTTACCATTGCAAATATTAGTAGCATAACATGACCACCCCCACGACGCACGCACTTTATCACTATTGAGTAATAGCTGTAATACAGGTCTCTGACATTGGAACTTCCCCCACTGACCATTCAGGGTATACAGTTTAGCTATCTAAATCGCGGGATTTAAACCTTTTCGTAATATATTACTTTTTATTGTGTATGAGTATTAACTACAGTTCTTTTCTAATCTAAACATGAAACAATTAGCAAAATTTATTATATGGAGTGCTCTCCGACACTGCAAAAGCTGGAGTTTATTAAGATAAATTATTGTATTAACTGTTACAATTGAAGAAGCTCAAATACTGGAATCGTAATTGACATTTCCTTAACGAATAAATACATAAATAATTATGATGAAAGAACTTAAGATAAATTTGTGACTTAAAACAAATTAAAACTGAAACCAGCGAGCAACCCAACCTCTGAAAACTCCTTATATGGAGAAATTGCTAGGAGGTTCACCCGGCCAATGCTATAGCTTCACAAAACCGGGATTCGTTTTGTTTCTTTAGCCACGAAGAAAAACTGATTTATATTTTATAGATTAATTTGAAAATTTACTGCCTTCACAAGGTTTATGAGAGTTGAACTAAAAACTTGACACACTGGCAAGCTATTTATGGATAACGTTCACGCCCTCCCACATTGCCCAATTATCGCCGTTACAAACCTCGGCAACCTGAATACATTCAGGGTCCGAAACGCAAAGAAATTATTTACTTCCTCATTACATTTCGAAATTAAATACATTATTTATCTAACCTTACCTGTTTTATATTATGTAGTAAGGAACATACACCTAATATAAATAGTGCAAATCATAAGCTTTAAATGAAACATTATAGCGTTTTTTTTTGTTTTCGTAATTTAATGTTTGTCATTTGTGCTCCAACTCAGAGAGTAAATTAAGAAATACATTGTATAAAACTTTATTTTACAATAGTATATCACACTTATTGTTATCCTCCAAATTTATTTTAAAATCTTATTATTCTTATTAAGTTATTGATAACTAGGATATATTTTATATCCTAGCTGATAATGGCAATCCGGATGTCATTTACTGTTGTATCTAAATTATCTATATCTGTTATTAGGAATTAGAAATGTCCTTGCATTCTGAATGACATGGTAATATGTTCATTGCAGGTATTTGACAAGGTCACATTCAGGTAATTTTCAAGTAGCATTAGACAGTGCCCTTTATGATGACATTTATAGGCGAAATGTATAAACGAATGTCTCAATATTAGAAGTACTTTACTTAACATAATAATTACATGCCACGTTACACGTTGTAAAACTTATTAAACCATCGATGGAGTTAAATTAAGAAAGTAAGGAATAAATCAATGTAACTTTCGTTTCAATGCGCATATGTAAATAGGTTTCAAATCCTTAAGAAAATTAGGAAACATAAACATTGTTATCTTAAGCCTTTTTGTGATGATGCTATGTTAAATTAAAACAGTGCGGTTCAATATATTACTTATTTCCAGGTATACTGGTCAAGGATGTTCGCAATACAATAGTTTTTGAGTAGTTTTTATCATTAAAGCACCGGCAACTGTCTCAACATATATGTTTAGTCTTTTAATATATATATTACTGGACAAATAATTTATAAACAGTTCTTTTGACATTTGTTGTTACCTATGAACCAGTTCATTGTAGACAGAAATTTAGATTAGAATTAGGATTTTTTTAATGGTGCGCGAGTATTTAATGTAATATTGGCATAAGGATACAATTAATTTTCCCATCCACCTCAATAGTAACATTTTGCCTTCTAGTAAATAGACTAACTATTCGCGGTAAATTCTGTTCAGTCACAAATAAAGATAATCATGTCTCATGCCAACTCCCGATTTTTCGTGCAGTCTTAACCAATTAACTTTTTTGTGAACTCTAAACACAGACCACGAGGTAGAATTGCACTCAAAACTGGGTTATCTTCTAGGCCTGGATATAATTCCCTCAACTTTTGATAAAAAATAACAATTTTAAATTGTGATTTCTCTCACTTTGTGCGAAATGAAAGCCACTTTCAAATATAAATGTTCATATAGCTGCCCGGTGGCAAAAACAAAAAGAAAGAGAAAACAGACATATGAATATGCGTCCAGGAACTATTTTCAGCATGTGGATTATAGACGATGGTTGCTATTGGCTATCTAATGCCATATCTATATTATAGTTTGCGAGGCTCTTTGGTTATAAACAAGTGTCTAGACTAAAAGTCAAACTGGCTAGATATATTGTATATTAATTAACTAGAATAAACAGTCAGAGACGATTAAAATTATTAACAGAGGATTAACACATGAAAACAGATTAAAGCATGTAGACTGTGGTCAACTATTTTTACAAAACCATTTCAAATTATTTTTTTTATAAACTATATATAAATTGAACTCATATCATATATGAAATTAATACACAGCTACCATGCAAAAAAATTATTATTTCAACTGCATAAAATTGACTATCCACAACTCACTATGTATTGGTATGCAATTCTAGGTACTTAGAATAAATTCTCGACACTGTCCAGAGTAGCGAATTAAAGTAGTAGTTTCAAAAAACTAAGTGAATAGCTTTTTGTAATAAATTTCAATGTACTGAAAGAATCTTGCAGAATTTCCTGCAAATGTACCTTAATGTATTAATATATGGTAAGTTATTTCAGTTTAAAGTTTTATAACACAGTGGAGGAATAATGTGTGTGTGTGTGTGTGTGTGTGCGTGTGTGGTAATTATACATGCGACTTATTTGCAACTAGAACTTTTAATGTGCTGAACAGAGTATCACTAGTCACATGAATATTTTTGACTAATGATACTCTGTGCAGCAGAGTAAAAGTTCATGTCTTCAAATAACTCGCTTGTATAATTACCACACACGCACACACACACAGACACACACACACAAACCCAAACAAACATACACACACACATACACACACAAAATGTTTAGATTAAAGTTGTTATACGTATTATTTTAGAGCCTGGGCGGGGTCAGTTCTAAAGTCCGACATCCCATTAGTCCGACAATAAATAACCAATTTTTGACAGACACTTTGCTAACTTAGAGCTGAAATTAATCATCACAAAATGTTACACGTTCGAACAATGTAAGTCACTAATTAATAATTATACGGTACTCTTTTATAACTATATTCATTACGTTGTTACAATTCAGAAACCTCTTGAATGTTGAATTCATATTTTTTTACTTTCTGATCCAAGTAAATTCGCATACACATGCCCATGTACAACTTGACTGATGCACCATACTAACGACCTCACTCTTATACTATTGTAGGACGACACTGTTTTTCCTCTAACCACTAGTTTTCCTGAACATATCACTAATTGCAAATAGCACTAACGCATACAATTACTAAACGTGAATGGCGAGCAAAGTAAGAGCAAAAGAATATGAAAACTGCAGCTAAATTATGAACACCTGTTTACAGCAAGTTTTCTGCCTTCCCATAATAATGTAAAATTACTATACATTTAATTAACTAAACACAAAATTACTTAAAGTGTCTTTAGTTGTTATAACTAATTAGTCTAACTAACTGATACATTTAAATGATGCTGCATTTTAATGAAAACACTTCTCTACATACTATCATTTCAGTTTCCTCTTTTCTTAAATTTGAACTTCATAAAATAAATGAAATGTGACCACTGTATAAATACTGTATAAATAACGTTTTGGTATAATAAAGATTTTGCAACAGCATTTATTAAAAGAAAAACTAAAATTGGATATTTCGTCCTTTCGAACAAGCATTAGAAAGGAAATGTCTTTATTGTTAGTTCTTAGTATTTGTCATCAAATGAAATAAGAATGTAACATGGGCTATAGGTGTTCTAAACAGCATATAATGTTATTATTTTATGAAAATAAAAATAAAAATTTCAGATACGGGTGAAATTAACTACAAGTATTCTCCAATGTAACCAGACAAGCAGTTTCGAAAGAATTAGAAATAAAGAAAACAACAAACTTGGCTGCCCAAAAGGTATGTTTATTATTTTAGTACTTGTACTACTATTATGGGTATTTAATATTCTACTTGTATATATCTCAAATTTTAAGTGGTTGAACAGCAATACATTTACATATAGACTGATAAAGTTGACAAAATTGACCGATTATTATTTTCGATTTCCAGTAAAAAAATTGAGGCGCCTTTTTAATAATAATTAAAACCAGGACTGTTAATTGTTTTCTTTTTACACTTATAACAATATATCTGTTATTGTTTTTAATTACTGTTTTTTATTGGCCAGGTGGATGCCCACGTAAGTAAAATTTAGCAATACAACTACATTCAATGATGGTGCTTGTTTCCTTAACGTAAATAATAATTTCATTTTGATAATTTAGGAAATAAAAGAAAAAGTAAAAAGCAGGTCTTTATTAAAAATGAATCATTTTTTTCTCATAAAGTTGTTAAAGTGTTTCTGTGTAGGATATCGAGTATGTCAAGAAGACGATGTATACATGTGTGAAACGTGTGACACTGATGAGTTTCAACCAGATTTCAACTACGCAGGGGATTATTGCTTACGGAGGTACAGTAACGGCTAGTCCTGGTACATGACCTACCATGTCTTGGCTGCAACGGAGCCAAAGGTTCATGATCCAGATAATGTAATCTGTTGATGCAAGGTACCAAAACAAATTTGGGAAATCCCTGCCCGGGAGACGAATTTTGAAAAATACCTACCCTTTGAAATATATATCATCAACGTGGCCTACTCGTTGAAACAAAAATCATCAGAAAGCCTACCTGTTGAACAGAATATAAGAAAAAGTGTCCCTGTAATAATCCCTGCAATGATATCATTTATTCAACATTTAGCCAAATATTACTAAAAGAAGTACCCCTTAAAGAGGAGAGATAGATCTTGAGTTAGATGGCACCAAACCCTTGACCCGGACAAGGTAAAATATATACTACAAGTGCACCCCTTGAAACAAACGCCGTGCCGAAAAAATAGTCCCCCTGAGCGCCTAGCATACCCGTCACCAATTTCTACTGAGTGACCTCGGGCTAGAGTACAAAACACAACAAAAATGTGTCTTTGTTAGAAAACCCTTTTTTTGTTGTTTTTTTTACTACAGCTTTTGACTTTCTGGGCCATTATCCAACGGCAAGCCATAGCAGAGTCATGTAAGCAGAACTAACTACAGACACAGTTAAAAGTTACCTTTCAGTATCTTTAGAATGAATTCCCATGTGTATTATCAGTATTGAACAATATAATCTAAGCTTTGCAGTAAAGCACACCTGCGCAAAAAACTGAGTTGTTTAACAGTTTGTACATAGTGTATATATTTACGTGCATATATTAATGTAATTACACTAATTAAGATGCAATTGTTATTTTCATTATGCTTGATGAAGAATCTAACAATTTCTTTTTTATAGGACTCTCTGTGAACAACGTTACAACATGGAATACAAGTTTTCTGGCAATAAAACTCACAACGCCATCTGTCGTTGTAAATTGGGTTACATCACATACAATGATGTGGTGTGCGTATTTCGTCCGTGTAACAGAGACGGTAAACGAGTAAAATATACAGACCTCTTTTAACTTTTTATATGATTGTAATAATATAGTTGTTAATTTCGTTTTAGCATAACGAAATTACATGCTTAATCTAACGTATTAGTCCAAATACTTTGCTCATCAAAATCTATCGTCTCTCAAAATTAACAAAAATCATTCATACGATGACAATTTTTATACATCAATATTTCGATGGTGTTAGTTTGTTACTTTCAAGTGAAACCAGTACAAATCTAAGAGTTTAAATAAATGAGATGGTGAAAATCATTGAAATCCTATGCAGACGCATACGCAACGAGACGATATTTCGGTTGCTTCGAATAATTATTAAGTTAAAATTCGGTAAAATTTAACAATAAAGATTTATAAACATTTTCCATTTGATATAATAACAGAATAATATCATCGGAGGATAGCAATTGTTGCTTCGTTTTCCTTATTTCCGAATTGGAATAAGAAAGTAAAAAGAATTGGTCCTATTATTAGGACTAAGTGGAATACAATTCCCCGTCAAAACACCTACATCAAAGAGAAAACGTACCAGATAACATGAGAAAGTCAAAAATAATCCTTTTTGCCATACAAATTGTCATCCAGATTATTTAACATTTTTTTGCAAACAACTATTTAAGTAAGCTTCAAATTTACTTATTAAAAATGTTAAGTGGTCATGCGTTTTTTTTCCCTTAGAGTTTCGTTTATATTTCGGGAAATTCGGTTCCTTACTCATTATACAGCAATTCATTATAAATTGACAAAACATTAAAAATAAGGCATGTGCTTTATTCTTTGAAAAAATTCTTACATTTATTTATCACAGTCAACGAACAGCAATTCATACTAAATTGAAACAAATAAGGCCTGTCTAATAAAGTAAATATCAAAAATAAGACATTCAAGTACTTTATTCTTTGAAAACAACTCACACATATTTATCACTGTCAATGGAATTTTCACACTGCACGCAGAAAAAAAAATTATAGTACTGTTACATATGGATTATTGAGACAAATATGAAAGTACTTATTAGAATGGCACGTACAATTAGCTTCAGTATTGCTCACACACGATTTCCATTGCCAATAAATACAACAAAGCAGATCACACTACGGCGATGCAAGTTTTTACTCTGCACTGTCACCATCTGATGGAAAGCTATAAAATATAATTAAACCATTTGTAATTGCAGATACAGGAAATTGCGTGAAACAGAGAAGCAGTCCAAAAGGTTAGTTTTAAAGTCATTGTTTCTAAACAGTGTGAATAAGAAAAGTTACATACCATGTATTGTTTAGTGTATTATATGTCTATGGAAAAGTCATTATTTTCGGTTTCTTGTAAAAAAAATTAGCATCCGCTTTAATAATAAGTACAAACAGGTTTGTTAATTGTTTCCATTTTACGCTTATTATAATATATCTAGATCTGCTATTATTTTTACTGCTTTCTACTGGCCAGATGCCCACGTAAGTAAAACTTAGCAATATATAATTCCAATTGTGGAGCTTGTTTCCTTAGCGTAACTAACAATTTCATTTTATAAATAAGGAAATAAAAACTTTCAAAAGATAACATGAGATCATAACTTGATGATACTAAAAGAAAAACAACCACAAAGAACTGCATTATTTTGACAATATGTATAGTTTTTGGTGGAGGCAAGTTTTAAATGCATACTGCTTTTCTATATTTACTAGTGATTCTTATTTTACGAAACAGTCATCGATTTGATTGTAAGTTTATAGGATGTCTACCTATTCAGAGGTTACTGAAATAAATATGTCTCGTCAATAGCAATGCGGTTCATAAATGTGACACTAAAACACTTGTGGATGTGACAAAACCAATTATAAGCTTCGTACACCCGTATCTACCATCATTATGTTAGCGTTCCGCGCTTTCCTAAGTAACTGGGCATAAACATGCATAACTTTGTATGACCATGTATAACCTCGGAATGTAATTTTAATATATAACTGACGGACAAAGTCGAAATTAATCCTCAATTCCAATCTTTATTTGAGCTGCGATATGTCCAACACACCAAGTACTGACAGTGATATTTGTCTAGTTTTAGCGTGACAACAGAAGTTAAAAATGGTACTTCCACTCCATACGGAAATCCGCTACATGCACCACCAGTACATCCCTATTAGCCCCACGCATATAGTGTACCCCTCGGTGTATAACATGTCTTTTCTAATACCTACGTACATCATATTTATGCTTTCAAATAAATTGGGTTATATTGAGATAAGTTACAAGATACAAAACTATTACTGGTAGTTACACTTACGATTAAAGAAATAATGCGTGGTTGTAAATAATCACTAAATGGTAACGTTGGAGCAAAATAGGTAAAACTGGAATAACATAATACAGTTTCATGGGCTTTAATGTCTCTAGTAAACCAGTTATCCATTTAAGGGGATCTGACAGAAACCACAGAGCTTTACGGAACAATTCCTGAAACAACTTCTGAAACAACTTCTGAAACTGCAACTTATCCTGATGATAAACTACCAGCAGGTAACTATGCTTTTGGTGAATGTTGTAAATAGAGGTTTGTTCCACTGACATTTTGCTTTTGCAGTCGATGTGTAATGTACGTTGCTGGTGCATATGTATGCATCGCCTTAGTACAAGATCGTGTAAAGGCATCACATATGACTATTGTATTGTTGGTTTAGAACTTCTGTTACACTCAGCCAATATATCTAATTAAACTTACAAGTCAGATACGAATGGATATATTTCAGATGAAGGAAACACATACGCGACAATTAAACATGGACAATATATATACCTGGTTGTGCTTATAGTCCCTATTGCGATATTTGGGTGGATTGTTGCTCAAAGGCTACGTCGTGTTACTCCAAAAACTGTTCCTAACGCTGGTACTGGCTCTGGTGATGGTGCTTTCACTGGCGCTAGTGCTGGTGCTGGTGCTGGAACTGGTACTGGTGCTGGTGCTGGTGCTGGAACTGGTACTGGTGCTGGTGCTGGTGCTGGTGCTGGAACTGATGCTGGTGCTGGTGCTGGTACTGGTGCTGGTGCTGGTGCTGGAACTGGTGCTGGTGCTGGTGCTGGTGCTGGTGCTGGTGCTGGTGCTGGAACTGGTGCTGGTGCTGGTGCTGGTACTGGTGCTGGTGCTGGTGCTGGAACTGGTGCTGGTGCTGGTGCTGGTGCTGGTGCTG
>JAOXYB010029978.1:0-14927 GCA_028565635.1 Phoronis ovalis
TCTCTCCAACTGACAGCATTCTTGGCTGGGGGTACACTCTCGGAGTTGTTTACAACTCACCGAATGTCTAGTTTATCTTGTAATTAAGACTTGGTATTACTGTTTCTGACATAATATAGGAAGCACCCCATAATAAAGTGTACTTACACAGCTTAGCAGTAACTCTATATTAATATTTTATTTTATTATAATCTTAATTTTATTTTAGGATGAAAGTTCTTCAGATCCCTTTAGCACTGCAACAAGCCCAAGCTCTCGACGAGTACGACGTAGTAGTCGTGGGGATCCTACCTCCAGTCCTGGCCGTGATCTTCCTCCTTTTGAAGATGAATCGGAGCTGTTAGGTGATAATCCTGAACAGGAGGAAGAGGAGGGTGAAGAGTTGTTTGGCGATAATTTGGAGAGGTGACCATTTAACTCCATTTGTAATATGAAATATATATATATTTACGGCATCAGTCAATAAATTTGTAATATATTTATCTGGTAAGGAAAAATATTGAAATGACGTTTATTTTAACCTGAAATCCCCTGAATGTAATCGTTAATTTTTCTTCGGGAACAGCCATTGGAAAGTATGTATTATATATTGGCAACTTTGATTATATAATAATTTAATATTCAAAATTCCAGGCCTTTTACTTCCATATTAAAACACATTTTAGAAAATCTGCTTTTCCTACAGATGGATAATGTGATGAAACCCATTCAGGACAAGTTATTTGCACTTTATACTTTTAGTCAAATTTTGGGCAGTTTAATGGAAAAATAGACTATAAAGTATACATTTTTGGAAAGCTATTAATTTAAGATTGTGAAAAATCACTTTACTTATCTATCACATGATTATGTAATTTGTAAACTGCAGGTACTAAGCTAAAATTTGGCCAAAATTAACTTCAAACTAGGAAATCTAATAAGATTTCTCATATGCTTGAAATTTTTCTTATTTCTTAAATGATGTGCTTATAAAGATATAGATGTCAGAATTTTTTTTTAAATTTCTTGTAGTTGAATTTCTGAAAGTCGTAACTTCTGAATGGTACAAAATTCCAAGACACTTTTGGAGCTCTCTATTAGAAGTTTCAACTTTGTATCTACATTGGTGTTGGACTTGTATATTTTTTTTTAATTTACATTTTCAAAAACGCAAGATTTTAACCGAAAAGGGTCTCCTTAATAAATACATAATTATATGATAGATAAGTAAAGTAACTTTTCATAATCTCTAAGTTAATGTATACTTTTATTAGTCTACTTTTATATCATTAAACTGCCTCAAAGTGTATGTAAAGAGCAAATAAATGTTCCTGAACAGGTCTAGCCACCTTTTAAGTTATTTAAAAATAACTTTTATGCCTATTTTTGCGTGCTGTTTGGTCTTAATTAATGTTTTGCTATTTCAGAGACTATCGAGCAATCCCTGAACTAGATGTGTATGACCAAGAAGTTCTTGATGACCAGGATTATGATGAACTTTCTGATGGGGCTCGAAGAGAAGCAGAAACCGCCATGAAAAAGAGGGATAGAGAACTTGGATTGGCCACTGGACGTATGCGTAGAGGATACCTCTATGGTAAGAAGAACTGGTTTTTTGTCAAGATCAAAATGGACTTAGTAGTCGTCCTGTCTGTTCTTTTGTATGTAGTTTAGTTAAATTTACGTTCCTTTGTCAGATAGCGTGTATCCATATTGAAACTTTGTATTTTAATAGCACATACAAATTTCAGTTATACTATATGGTATAAGCTAAGGTGCTAAATTGTACATTTTAGATGATGAAGATGAAGATGAACCCCCCACAAGACGGCGCCGAATGGCAGAAAGAGCAGCAGAAGGTGGCGTGGATGATGAGGAGGTAGAAACTTTTGTCATTATATAAATATAATGCTATTTTTTCGTGAAAGTTAATTAAACTTTGAAAATTGCATCCTTTCTATATTTTCCTCACTATATTTTAGCAACTATACAAATGAGTAGTACTAGCTATTTTCAAAAGGAACACACATAACATTTTAGTAAAGTTTGCGACTTGTATATCACTGCTGTGTTTTGTATGTTAGTTTTAACAAAATTCACTTTTTGATTCTTCTTGTTGTGCAGATGATTGAAAGTATAGAAAATCTTGAAGATATGAAAGGCCACTCAGTACGGGAATGGGTATCCATGCTTGCTCCCCGAACAGAAATTAAGAATAGATTCAAGAATTTTCTGCGAACATTTTGCGATGAACGTGGGCATAACATATACAAGGAAAAAATAAGGCAAATGGTGGAAGGTAACATTTCACATATGTTGTGTTATTTACTAAGTTGTGTTTTTAATTGGTACGTGTCATGTGGTCAACTGTTTATTATGTGTCAAAATAAACAGAAATAATTTTCAAGGTTCTGCTATGGAATCTAATTTGCAAACAAAGTAAATGCAAATACTTTTATCAGGAATTTGTAAGGACACATCTGATACCAGGGTAGTAATTTATTGTCTTGCCTTCCATTTGTTTATGTAACATTTTAGGGAACAAAGAAAGTCTGGTAGTTGATTACAACATGCTGGCTGGAGAGGAACAAGTCTTGGCATTCTTTCTACCTGAAGCTCCAACAGAGATGTTACAGATATTTGATGAGGTATGTACGAAATTATTGGCTAACAGGAATCTGTGTAATGAAATAAATGTACTCAGCTGGAGATGATTTTATTTGACAGTTTGTGATTTTCTGATATTTTTCAGGGAGGTAAAGAAGTTGTATTGAGCATGTATCCAAAATATGATCTAATTGTTAAGGATATTCACGTGAGAATTTCCGAGCTCCCGTTGGTGGAGGATCTAAGATCTCTTAGGTATGTTCATTTGAATGTATGATATACATGTTGATGTATTAACAAAAGGAGTCATTTTTCTTGAATTTACAGTAAAAGACAGCATATGAATTTGCACAAAATTTATTTTAAGACACATTCAATTCTTTTTCTTACCTTTTTTCTGTGTCAAACTAAGCTCAGATATTTAAGAAGAAAAAAATTAACATTTCATATATGTACAAAACACCACAACCCGCTTTCCAGCACTTGACCAATCAAATCCTCTTTTATCCTGCCAATCAAAATAACACTCAATTAGTACCTCAGACTATAGGCTAATTCTCATTAACCAGCTGTAACAAGATAAGCATGTTACATTTCAATTTAGTAAGGCTGAGTTTATCTTTGCATTGGTTTAATGTTCTAAAAATTTATTTCCAACAGTTTTACCATGGTTTATTCTGTTCTTATTACAGGGCCTTCTTTTATTTCTCGACTTGATTTTTATTTTAAGAAATGCTTTTACCATAGATAATATTTCTTTTAATTTTAAACTGTGTAGATATAACAGAAAAACCATTTCAAAATGTTGCCTACTCGATACCAACATTATTTGCGCATTTAGTCCACACAGTGATTTTTGAACTAGGTACTATTGAATTATTAGCCACTCTTCTATTCAAATTTTGAATTCTAAATTCCATGTTGTAAACATCTATTGTATGCTGTTGATTTGATTGACCAAAATGTCGTGTTGTTCCCAACTTCCCTCATTAATTACCATTTGTAGGATTAATAGAAAGGTTGTAATTATTTGTCAGGACGCAAATACAAAATTGGAACAAGTTTTTAATCTTTCAGACAGCTGCATCTTAATCAACTTATCCGTACAAGTGGTGTTGTTACTAGCTGTACTGGTGTTCTTCCCCAGCTCAGCATGCTGAAGTTTGATTGTAACAAATGCAATTTTGTGCTGGGACCATTCTATCAAACACAAAATCAAGAGGTTAAACCAGGAACATGTCCTGAATGTCAGTCAAATGGTCCATTTGAAATCAATATGGAACAGGTATTCCACAATTTGTTTTTATTTTTGTGAACCAGTAGAACCCTTTCAAGATAGCTAGAAAGCATGAGATTTAGGGTTATACTAGCATTCAATGCATTGAAAAAAATCATTTAATTTATTTACTTATAAAATGTTATTTACATCTAAATATGTAATTTGCAATGTTGGTGTTTACCTGCAGCTATACCCCTTTCAGCATCATTGTGTTTACTGTCCCTTTTAGACACTTTATAAAAACTACCAGCGTATAACTATCCAAGAAAGCCCAGGAAAGGTTCCTGCTGGTCGGTTGCCTAGATCAAAGGATGCCATATTACTGGATGATTTAGTGGACACTTGCAAGCCAGGAGATGAAATTGTAAGTTTTTGTTTACTTTTACACTAGTGTACACATTTTGAATAATTTTTATGCCCAGCGCACATAGTGCATGGGCATAAAATGTTGTTATATGTAACACTTTCTTTGTCTTTTGATAACTGCTTCAGTTTTTGTCTGATCAGCTTCGGTACAGAGTAAATACATGTCAAAGTACAGGTCATAAACCATGTTTGTTCCTGTGATGGCAATTCACATTTTACTACTTTCCAGAAAGACTAAGCATTAACTGGACGATTCGAAAATGGATTCATGAAGGCTATAGGTTGGGTGGATTAGGTTTGGTGATATTTTAGAATGACATTGTAAAGTGGGTCAAATGCCAATCCGAATCTTTGATATTTTTTGTTGTTGTTCAGCTTCACATTTGGTACAGGTTAAATACAGATCTTTTATAGCTTTAACCTGGATTACTTCAGATAGCTGACTGGAGGTCATGTTTGTTCTAGAGATGGTACGTCACAATAAGAGCTTCAGTTTTTATCCGAGCAGCTTCATATTCGGTATAGACTAAGTCATACAAGTCGGGGTTTTAAATTTTGACCTGGATTACTTTCAATATGGCCGACTAGCGGCCTTGTTTGTTCCACAAAGGGCACGCTACGTGGTGCCACTTTCCAGAAAGACGATACGTTGACTGGATGATGTGAAGGTGGATTCATGAAGACCATAGATGATGGGCGAGTTAGGTGATGTGACATTTTGGAATGATCTTGTAAAGTGGGACTAATGCTGATACAAAACTTGAAACTCTGATATATAGAGTGATTATTTAAAGTCAGAAGGTAAATACAGGCCAAAATACAGGTCAGGTTTTATTTTGATTTTGATCAATTCACTATGGTCAGGTGGTGGCAAAGTTTAGTCCTGATGGCTGAGATGGGCGCTGTCTGCCAAAGCAGACTTCTTGTAATGTCAAACAGAAGTAGGATATGTTTGAGTTTCTTATAGTTCTAGTAAGGAAAAAACACAGTGCCATTAGAAAAAGAGTTTTAATACCTACGTATCAAAAGGAGGAATGTTGCATTTTAAAAACTTTGTATTATGACACTAATACAACGCTGAACAGATTAAGATATAGGAACAATCCATATTAAGATATTAATATAAAAGTATATACCTGCCATTCGTACTATTAAGCAACAATTGCTTTCTGTTATACTGTGGCATTTGCATTTCCAGGAACTAACAGGAGTCTATCACAATAATTATGATGGCTCCTTAAACACATCCAATGGATTTCCAGTATTTGCCACAGTCATTCAGGCCAATCACATTACTAAAAAAGATGACAAAATGGCTGTTGGTGCCTTGACAGATGAAGATATGAAAGCTATTGTACAGTTGTCTAAAGATGAAAGAATAGCAGAAAGGGTAGGTTAGATGGTGGAGCTGTAAAATTCAGATCTTACTTGTAAAGTATAATTAGCTATCAGTCTTTTGAAATCAAGTGTTTAGTAACTTATGCCAAGGTTGTGGATGCCCTGCTTGTTCTTACTGGTTCATTTTACTGAAAGGTGGGACATAGCTGGCATCTATTCCTCTTGTCAGCATAATCTCTTCAAAACTAAGTGAATATTACAACTGACAGATTTGAACCTTACAGATCTTTGCAAGTATAGCACCTTCTATTTATGGCCACGAAGACATCAAGAAGGCACTGGCTTTGTCCATGTTTGGCGGGGAGTCAAAAAATCCAGGTAAATAAATTTTTCTTGGCACTGGCACTATATTGGTTGCTTTCATTTTAGAATGGACTATATACTTATTGTGTAATTCACTTGCATTGTAATACAAATTAATTTAACTATTTGCTGCAATTTTGTAACTTCTACTATACTATACACTTTGTTACACCTCTTCAGTCTAGTTTTATAAGGGATTCACCTATACTTTATTCCATCACCAGTTCTTGTTTAATATTTTATAACTTTTGTTTGGTACCGTAAATGTGAATAATTTATTTAGATCTTGTCATATCGTAGGTTTTCTTAATTACTTATTTAATAAATTTGCAGGTGGTAAGCACAAAGTACGGGGTGACATCAATGTCTTGGTTTGTGGTGATCCAGGCACAGCAAAATCACAGTTTCTTAAATATGTGGAAAAGGCAGGCCACAGAGTAGTTTTTACCACAGGCCAAGGTGCATCAGCTGTTGGTCTTACAGCATATGTTCAACGCAATCCAATATCCAAGGAATGGACTTTAGAAGCTGGTGCATTGGTCCTTGCAGATAAAGGCATTTGTTTGATTGATGAGTTTGATAAGGTATTTTATAAGCATTATTAAGAATTATAAATGGAGATGACAACCTAATTATCCTTTCAAAATCTAGCTTCACAATCCTCAGTCATTGAAGAACTAATTTGTGGAGATAACTTTTTGACAAAATTAATTTACCCTCCTATAAGCTCTACTACCTGTTTTCAACCGAAATAAGGCTCACCTCCTGTATAATCATATTGCATTACTAGATGTCAGTAAAGTGGACGCAGGCAACCATGCATTCATTTATATTTTAAGTATATGAATGTATGTTTATATTCCTAACTTTAGATGTGATTCTGTTTAGTTGTGATAATATTTCTTACCGTACTTTTTATTTATGTAATGGCTTCAGCTTTTGGTTGCAATTTTAAATACAATTTTATTATTATATATTGTAGAATAGAATTCCATAAATAAAGAATTAATTAGGAACATGTATGTTTTTACGAGTGTTACAAATTTGTCAAAGTTCAGTGTTTAGAATTAGTTTATAAATTAGTGTTTAAACACTTGTTAATAGATGAATGATGCTGACCGTACATCAATTCATGAAGCCATGGAGCAGCAGAGTATCTCCATATCAAAGGCGGGCATTGTAACTTCGCTCCAAGCGCGATGTGCTGTTATTGCAGCAGCAAATCCCATTGGAGGACGATATGACCCTTCAATGACCTTTTCTGATAATGTAAGTGTTAGGTATTGCAGTATAGTTCGTAATAATTTATTTTAGTAAAGAACAAAATTAAAGTATGTTATAAGCACTATGTAATTTGACTAAAATTTAGAAAATGGTTTGAAGTGGTATATATTTATTTCATAATATACATTTATATCGATCATTTTGAGTAATAAAGGTAACTTGTGGAAGCAGCTCATCTAAAGTGATTTGTGAGTAGTGTTTAGTGAGTGGATAGGGAATTGTTGTAAGTTCATCAAACTGAACTGACATTTTATCTTACCTACCCCTAAAAGTGTGTTGGCTTGTACTTCTTTCTCAAAATTACAAAATTTGTAAATTAAACATCAATTCTGTGTGTAACATAAGAAAAATAAGTTTCGTTCATATCTAAATATTAAGATTTTTTGCTAGGTTGACTTAACTGAACCAATTCTATCCAGATTTGACATCCTGTGTGTTGTAAGAGACCAAGTTGATGTTGTTGAGGTGAGTTCCCTCAAAGGCCACACTTGTTAAAACTATTTGTTAAACACTGTAATGATGTCTGTTATATCTGTTACAGCATTGTTTTCAATATCCATGCACTTGTTTTTACGAGTGACAATATCTAGTGTGGGAATAATATGTGTCTAGCAATAGAGATCTGTATTTGCCAGAATCACTTTTGCAGTAAAATAGTTTGCCCTTAAAGCAGTACCTGTAAATATGTAAGTATGTAAGCTTTCACGATGGGTTTCCACAATTTAGGATGAGAGGCTGGCCAAATTTGTTGTACAGAGTCATATGAAACATCATCCTAATGCACATGAGAAAGGAGAAGAAGCTATCCCAGTAAGATTTTCTTGAATAATTTTGATAGTGTTTAGATATTTGAATTAATAATTCTTAACCAACGAATTTGTCTTGACATTCCGGTGCCTGTGACATATCTTGTGGGCATCAGATTCCTCATGCTGTTTTTAGGGAGTGCATGCAGGCATGTTGGCAATAAATACTTAATCAGTGTTTAAGATAAAGTAATAAGATGCACTGATAAATCGTAGAATAATTATGTTTTCATACTCCCATCAGTCATAGTATATATAATTATGTCATTTCATGTTTATAATAATTTCTCTTCAGTTTTGAGTGATATCACCCACAGTAAATGTTTAATAACTTTTTGCTGTGCTTCATTTTTTTCTAGGATCTTCCAACACAAGGTGGTATTGATGTTATACCTCAAGACTTACTGAGAAAGTATGTTATCTACTCTAAAGAAAAGGTGCACCCAAAACTCAACCAGATGGATCAGGATAAAATTGCAAAAATGTACTCAGAACTCCGACGGGAATCAATGGTATGCGAGCACTGTTGTGATTTAGACACTATTTTAAAGTCTTCTGCTGCTTAGTGTATGGGGCTAAGTACTTCATTTAGTTATGTTTTGTACAGCACAGACTGTGGCACACTTTATTAATCTTCAACAGTGGCATTATTTGTCTTACAGAATTATTTTTATTTTGAATTATTTTTGCAGTTAAGGTCACAGTGATTGCATTAAAATTAACAAATGTTTTACTATATAGGCAACAGGTAGCATCCCTATTACTGTGCGTCATATCGAGTCCTTGATTCGAATGGCAGAGGCACATGCACGAATGCATCTGAGAGACTATGTCAATGACGATGATGTCAACATTGCTATTCGTATTATGCTAGAAAGCTTCATCAGTACACAGAAATTCAGCATCATGAGGAGTATGAAAAAGGTAGGATAGCAATTAAAATCATGCTTTATAATGCAAATCTTTTGAGCTGTACTCATTTGTGAAGGATATTTGAAAACTATGTCCATCAGGAGTGAAGTGCATCTTTTGGCCACTTTTATTTGAAATTGGGCTTAATTTGGGATAAAATAAAGGCTACCACAATATCTGGATGCCATTAACCCTCTTCCTTCCGAATTTTGCACCGAAAGCGATTGAATCCTTTTCACTATTGCAGGTTTTACCTACACAAGTTATAACAAAAAAATTAAAATAAAATCACAATCCGTTGCCATGGAAATCGTTATTATTTAATAGAAATTGTTTTATTACTATAATTCTTTCACAACTTACCAAAATTAATAAATAAGTTCGAGCTAAAATGGTAACAACTGGTAAACATGCATTTCAAGAGTTTTGGTAGTGTTTTAACAGTTGGAATACTTGCTGCAAAGTTGTCTCCCTTGAATCTGGTGTGACTTCACTTAGGAATTACCTCCTCTGAATTGTTATCAAATTAGGAATGACGGCAATATCACAAATAAAAGCAGAGAAAATTCTGCTTTAAGATAAAAATATTTTATTTTCTTTATAAGATCAAAGTACATTACAGGAAATTTCAAAATTTAAAATTTGTAAAAATCCGGTGTGATTCTAGGGATTTATGCACTACCATCCATACCATGAGTAATTTGCGGTAATTTGCTATGTTACTGTATCCCCTTCACAAACGGAGATGAAAATCTCTCATTTTACTTGGGGTATGCATCCAGATGAACACAATTATTAAGTACGCGCCTTTGTTGAATTTCAAGGATGCAAGAATGAGCATTATATTATTTTTTACAATTACATTACATCCACATGAATGGTATCAATTAGGGCACAAATTCCTGCAAATCAAGTATAATCTTATGCAAATCGACACTGGATTAAACCAAGAATTGCGATATTACAGTTCGATGTGTACACAACGCATAAAGGTTTCTAAAACAGATGCTGTATCCTACATATCCTCATACCGTTCTCCACACGAATGCATTTATTCCGTCGCAACAGAATAAAAGATACTGAAAAACACCATTGCAAGGTGCCCGAATAGCCTGTTGTAAACATCAAAATACCACCAACAAAATCCAGTTTCGTGAGAATTTTAATTGTCCAGTTAAAATCTAGACACGTTTAACTACTGCACTGTCCGAATCATTAAACTTTGCATATGTTCGTGAGGATAATAATGGAAATATTTTCCAGCACACTTTAGACTGCACTTCAAATAAACAGAAAGGCGCTTAGCTTTAACACGTGCGCATTCAGGGAGATGACCTCTATGAACTTTGCTAGATGGCAGAACAAACAGGAAAAGGTTGAAAATTACATAGCAAGGACGTATTTTATACAAAATGATTATTTTCATTTAATTAGAATATGTTAAAGTACTGCCGATGTATCGTCACTTGGAAGGTAAAGGGTTAGTTGAGGTTTGGTTTGCAGTGTCCAAATGGTGGTTCAATCAATGATGACATAATGTGTTTTTTGGGTGCTGATATTTATTACCTTTAAAAAGCTGGATGTTGTGCATGGTCATGAAACAGGCCAGAACTTATATCCAGTGGGTGACTGCTTACTGTGTTAACAACGTTTGCTTAGCAATTATGATAAAAAATGTTAACTGGTCTATTCCACGTTGAAGAATAAGGCAGAGAGGGAAAGCCGTTCAAAAGTTTTTAAATGGGAAAAAAACTGGCTTAGCATGTTATAATATAAATTGTCAGGGGATTCTTAGCAATTGTTTTTTCTTTTGTCTTTTAAAGAATTTCTCAAGATACCTTGCCTACAAGCGTGATAATAATGAGCTTCTTCTGTTCATCTTGAAACAACTGGCCCAAGATCAGATGTCATTCCAAAGGAGTAAATTTAGTTCCGACCTGGAACTTGTTGAAATCTCAGAAAAGGATCTTGCAGATAGAGTAAGTGCATAGAGAGAGTAGCTCCTAGCATCTTTTGGGCATGTAATACTTGTATTGTCTATGTGTGCAATACAGTAAATATTTTCCCTCCAGAGTCTGCATTTTGAAACATTAAAAAATTGCGATATCTTTTATTCCAAACTTTGCAGTTCATATATAAAGTAAGATATGAGGTAATATATGATAATAAGATACAAAATAAATGTATCTGTAGAAGAGGACAATCACAATGACATGCATAATAAACAATCTATATGTGCTCTAAACTATTTTAAAAGATGTAGGAAATTAAAAAATCATTAAGTCGACCAGTATTGTCCCAACTCCTTAAATCCTACTTCTTTGCAGCTGTTCTCTCAAGATGTTGATCGCAGCATATTTACTTGTATGTGGATTTCAAACGCGCAATAGAAAATAAATTTGATGCTGTTCTCAGTCATGTCTTTCAAGTGTTAATTTACTTTTTTTTGCTTTAAGGCACGACAAATCAGTATCACCAACTTGTCGGACTTTTTAAGCAGCGATCTGTTTGAGACAAACAGATTTTCCTATGATAAGAAGAGAAAGCTGATAATTCAACACCTTTAAATCAAAGTCCATACACAAAGCTCCACAGTTATAGGAGGTAACTTCCCCAATGATACACTGTAATCTTTTGAAAATCCAGTGTCAAGTTTGCTGCGTAGTAAGGTACATTATTGGCACTATAAAGTCACTGCTCGACATGATATCAATCAGTAGTGTGATATATATAGAAGTTTTATGGTACAGTCCAAATAATGTAATGCTCTTATTATTCATATGTTTTGGGTTATGTGGTGTGAAAAGTTAAATTTATAATAATGTACAGTATATATTGTATAACTAAATAAAAACTACATGTGATTCCATTTATGTGAAGACACAAACAAAGCCTCTTTTCTGTCAAAAATATTATTTCTATAAATTCAACAACAGTAGTAACAATTATCAACTAGTAAAACAAATACACAGTTTGAGTTAATATGCAAAAGTACCTTCATATATCGTATGTACAAAACTAGAAATTTCAAATTACTCTGCCACTTCCATATGCACTACAAATTTGACATTTTTTTTTTAAAGCAAACAATGGCCTTGCACCACATTACAGATATGGGAAATAAACTTGGGGACATTTTTGAAAAACATAGTTACCAAGCTTTCCGCATATTTTCCTCTTTCGTGGTGATTACTTCTATGCTAAAAATCAATGTTATGCCAAAGTACCAAACAGATGAAGTATGTTGAACATTATCTGACCACTGGGACACAAACAGTAGTTTTCAGCAAGCATGAAAGGGCAAGTGTTTTCAATTCGTCTGAACATTATCGACAACAATCCCGAATCTCAAATTTTAATTTAAAACGACCACATAGGGTTTTGATGTTCGTCTAGGTGGCGTTGTATATCTCTTAATCTGCGGAAAGCATCGTAGTGTTCATAATCGTATGTATATTAGTCTAATAGCCAAACCATGGAGGAATGTCGTCATTATTATAGTCTACCTGTTCAATAATTCGCATCAGTTTCTGGGCACCATGTCTAAAACACCACAGAAATTATAATAAGTATATAATTCCCTGACATTAAACATACAAAGTGAACACACTAGCACAAGGCATGCTCACACAAGTTTGCAAATACAGGCATATTTTTAAACCACACTCAAGTTTGCAAGTGCTAACACACTTCGGTAAGACATCGTTAAGGCTGGCGTTTAGTACACCTATGCAAGTTAGTGCAGGCAAAGCAGTCATGATAACACTTACTTGGAGACGCCTTTGCAGTATAACATTGTGAGGTGCTTCAATTTCTTGCAACCCTTTTTTAAATATTTCAGTGACTTATCCCTATAAAATACAAAAAAAAAAATTATACAGACATTTTTATAGTCATGTAACATCCAGTGTTTCTTTAGTACCAGTACCAATTTACTATGATTTTTCGCATTCATTAACAGCTAAAGCTGATCATTTTGTTGCTTGCAAAATGAAACGTGTAAAGTATGCAGATTGACTGTCAACTATGGCAAGTATTCAATTTGCAATAGAATCAGATAAAAAAATAACATGTAAATGGGTGTAGGTGCATTTTAATCCAAAAAGAAGGTCAATTTGTGACAATGGTGAGTGAGCGCAGTATTTACCTAATTTGTCAGGGGAGAGGTACTGTCATTCAAAATCGCATATACATGTTCCGCCCAATAGCTTCCCTGTTTTCAGCTCCAGCATTTAACACGGTATGTTTAAATTAAATTGCACAAAAATGTTTATCAACCTAAATTTTGAATTTGGACCTTCAGTTTTGTTTCTATAAATGCAAGGAAAATGCAATACCACCTAATGTATTGCCTTACTGGAACTTTTTTAATGTGAGTATGATTTTCCAAAGTTGAGAGAAGGTACGACATTGTATCTAAACCAACTGACATAGATCGATACATCACTTCATTATAATATTTTTTTTGGATATCGATGCAACCGACTTTAGCAAACACACTTTAGTTCAATAGTCAGACCCGGGTCTTACTTTAGAGAGCAGGCGCCCGTTGGCGAAAACATTGTAAAGTTACAATTCCATAAATCAAGATTTACAGAAGCAAAATGCAATGTTACAACTCGTATAAGTATCTTTTAAGTTTACAGAGTTGTGGAATCATAAGTATTTACAGAAAATTGTAAATATTTACGGAATCTTAACTTTACAATGTATCCGACAACAGGGCACAGGTCTTAATTCGAATGTAAGACCCATATCTCACTATCAGGGTAATACGATTATTACTACTTTACTCCTTTTGAGTAAAGATGATTTGATGTTTTGTAACTCACCCGGTAATATACATTTATTTACAAAAGAACTTTACCAGCAGCCAAATTCACAAGAAAATATTCAAATTTATTTGCCTCTGGTATAACAAACGGTGATCAACATTTTTTTATTAATGAACAGTTTAGTGTATCACAGATTTTAGCATTATCCAAGTAAAATTCTGTCACAAAACCTCCTCGATCAGTCCTTGATTGAAGCACCCAGGAAGATATTACTGTCCCACTATTTAAAGACATTTTGACCAAAACAAACTGTCACATCTTAGTTTTATTAATCCACGGTTCTATTACGCTGTTTTATACCTAGTCTGTATGTAAAGAACGATTTCATTGGCTGTTTATGGCCTAGGTCCTGATCTATTAAAGGTCAAATATACAGAAATGTAGGTAGATTTGTCAAGGGTAAATAAAGGAACGTATTGTGAGAATATTCCCTTGACATTGTGAAGATGCTGCTCATCCAGTTCCAGGCAAATACATATTTGGTTTTTGTAGTACTTAATTGGCTATTGAAGCAAGTATTAATAAACTTTCCAAAGAAAAAAACAAAACAACATTTATTAACATACATCTATACTTATAGTTACATTTATAATGTTAGCCTGAAACAAACAGAAAATTGATATGAAACTTACGAGACTAGAACACATCCAGAAATATCCAAAGTCTTTAAGTAATGACAAACACCAGATAAATATTGCACACTAAGATCTGTTAACTGTAAAGATAAAAAACATAGTATTAAATAAATAAATAGTTCAACTAGCAAAACATCGATACGTCTCTGATCTATGTTGAAATAGATGCATAATAATAATGTAAACATAATGTTACATATTTGTTTTCCATCTGAAAACTTAGATTTGTATAGCATTTGATTTTGAAGATTGAGGTAAATACATAATATACTATGCACAAAAAGTTAAGCAACTCAGATTTTTTAAATGTAATATATCTTTAATGTGTTAACATTAGACTGATTCTTTTGGTGATTATACTACATAATCAATACAAATCAACTAAGCGCAGTACCTGCTAAGCATGTTTATTGAAAAACAAAATTTTGTCTCACTGCGGCATATACTCAACAAGAGGTCTGCGGGTGCAGACAGATGCCCATCATATGATGTAGTTTCTGTAGTTGTAAAGCCATCTTTGTAT
>JAOXYB010030011.1:1535-14916 GCA_028565635.1 Phoronis ovalis
TCTTGTTCCATCGCCACATGTGCGACTGTAATGTTTATATTTAAAGTTGATTCAAAAATCATATAGACATAGTTATAGGTAGAACTCAAAATATAGTACCACTGTCATAAAGAAAGAAAGTTTTAGCTTCCACTGTGCTATTAGAAGTCCACTAGCTGAAAGCTGAGAACAAAACTGTTTTACACTAGTAATACATAATGTGATGTTTCTCTTAATTAAGGGAGAGGATGAGGATGACCCAGACAATATGATTGAGGATGACGGAGACGATGGATTCTTTGTACCACATGGTTACTTATCTGATAACGAGGGCTGTGAAGACGAAGAAGGAGAGGTATGCTTAAAAACTAAAGATTCTATACTTTCAGCTGAAATATAAATGTGAAATTTTTAGCTAGTTGTACCCGTTAAGTCTCAATCGATTTCCATTCAGCTGAGGTGGAACATCATGAAAACATGTAATAATCTGCCTTCATGTTCGTGATTGGCACTTTAAATATAAACAAAAATATTCAAATAATAAATGAAATGGAAATTATTTCTTCTAGCTAAGTCATGAAGCAAAGAAAGCTCGTCAAATAGCAAAAGCACGAGACTGGGAGACACAAATGAAGAGGAAATGCCAGGCTTCTAAAGCTGTTTGTATTGGCTGTTTCTGGACTAATGATAATTTACAGCAAGAAGAAAAAGAATTAATGTCGAAGCTTATGGAATATCAGGTAGTTTAGTGTGCACTGCAGTAATAGCCAGCTAGTTAATGATGATACTTTAATGAACATTTATTTTATCAATCTTGGATTCCTTGAATCATTTTCTTAGGCTTTGATATTTTTAGGAAACTACAATCCAAGTTGACTACTAAATGTTGTGACTGATAAACCTTTATGGCTGGGTGTTTTGAACATTGTATTTTTTATAATTATTTTTATTTATATGTAAAATACGTGCCACGTAAAATATACTCATACTACTACCACTATCATACTTAAAGAATTCCAATTTCAACAATCAGGAATTATTTTCAAACTGAGGTTTTTAACACACTCAAAAAGATTGCTAAATATAATATAAAACTGTCCTAGGAATCCCTGCTCAACACACCGAGAAAATGGATTGCTTTTATTTGCAATAATTTGTAGATTTTGATTTTCCAGATTGTGCCTATGGGGACTACAATACTGACTTCATTTAATGCACCCAAATTGACAGAAGATAAAAACAGCAAAGAAGGCAAAGCAGAGAGGAAGAGGCATAGTACGATATCTTGGAAAAGACCAGTACCTCCTGAAGGTAAAAATAAGTTTGTATATAAGGTGTAAAACTTGTCTAACGGGCGAGACCGCTTCAAATTTTGGTGTTTTCATTTTTAAAATTTATTTTGTAAAAGTATCAAAAAACCCAAATTCTCACAATGTTGTCTGATTCAAAATATGTTTTCTTTTAAGACTTAAAAAAAGCCCGACCGACTCGGTTTTTAAGGGTTTTTGGTCATTAAACACTTTTTAAAATAAAAACCGAGTGACCGACTCAGTTTTTGAGTGCTTTCGCCCGTTAAACAACTTCCGGTGTAGCCTAATGTTTGGTTACAGCTAACACTTCTTCATTAGTGCAGCAAGCCAAGAAGGTAGGTGACTGAGCAACGAAAAACGTAAATATTTAGGTTGCACCTGTATGAGATAAATGTTTTCTGCATTTCGATATCCATAGTGTCACATTTTGACTTGCAAAACACTATTTGAGTGTCAGACCTTCCTATATTCAGGTCCTATATTTTATATTTTCCAGCTATACCAGACTTAATAAAGTTGGTCCATGGTAATGTCCACAGCAGTGTTAAACTTGTCAAAGAATTCCGTGAGTATTGGCAGCAAAAACTGAGAGGAAATGTAACTACTGATGTGAGGGAGACAAATGCTCAGAATCACGACGATATTTTGCCCAAGTACAACGATAATGAAATATTAAACGAAAACCAAGATACAAAGTTAACCACTGGAAACACAGTTTATAATGTGACATGTCAGAGTCAACTAGCTTCAGGTGCGAGTAGTAAAGTCGAAGAGAAAACGCAAACTATGGAAGTGGACCTCAATGAATCAAACTGTGAAATTCCATGTACGCCTACACAGAGTCAACATAGTAATGGTAATGTCGAGAGCCCTAGTGACGAATCGACCGTGATTTCTAAGAGGCAGCTTGAACTGAAAATTCGAGAAATAGCAACTTATGAAAAACGGGATTGTTTCAAAAAAGCATGTTGGTATGTGACAGGGAATGTGTTAGAAGAGTACAGCTTGAGAGATTTACCAATACCATGTCAGTGGAATTACATTACCAAACCAGCAGCAAAAAAGGAAAAGACGCAAGCTAAAGATGCTGGTCGTACGACACCAGTAAGTTCCAAGCTCACTGGACGCACAACTCCATCTAACACAGCAACCCCAGGTCGAATCACACCAAGTATAAAGCAATTCGCTGTCGAAGTTTCTCCGTCCTCTGTAGCAGCCAGGCAGGAAGCTGACATTAATGCTTTGCCTGTGCTGGCTTCCCACAAGTCTCCAGTTGCTAACAGTTGCAAGCCCTCGCCAGCCCCGGTAAAAACTATGCCAAAATCTGTCAATTCCATTATGAGCTTCGTTAAACCTATCTCTTCCTTTGTTATTGAGCCGCAAGATGTAACAGCTAATAGTGAAAAAAAATTGAATGAAACTAGTGCTTCTAAGCAAATGTCTGTTAATATGGAAACAGATTCAGTGGATACCAAGGAAACCTTGGCAGTAGCTAAGCAACAATCTGTTCCCATGGAGACAGATGATGACTGTATCATTGTTGAACAACAATCGGCTAGTCTATGATATAATTATGGCTTATGCAACTTGGATATTGCAATATATGTCTCAAGTTGTACTGTTGATTTATCATACTAGTGTATACTGTATATATATATATATATATATATATATACACTTGAAACACCTCGAAACTTAGGAAAGTACAACACCTTATTCTTTCATGATATTCTGCAATGCATGCCTCTCCAAAAGTCTTGTAATATACTACCAATTTTGGTATTAAGGAGTTTCACTTTGTCGCAAAGCCTTAAAACTGGCCCAAGAGATGATTATCAAATCAAAGTGGTAATTTTTAACAAATACGTAATTTTCTTAGTTGTGCATAGCTGTTAACTCAATTATACTGCCAATTTCCTTTGTACAAATTATATACATGTTATAGAAAACATATTTAAAATTTTTAGCAAGAATAAACTATAGTACTAACATTTTTGTTTTGTCCAACTATCTATATTCACTGTTGCACTGATCATGCAAGTTTTTCCATACAATTCAATGGTATATATAATAAAATTTATATGTAGCCAAACGTTAATTCATCCAATCACAAATCAAGTCCATTTCCAGTGAATTTTGATTGGACACCACCTTGTTGAATTGTGAATATTGTCAACAAGGCTTCAAACTTTCCTTCTTTTCAAAAATGGCCAATTTAAAAATGTTTGTACTTTCATTTTGGGCAAAATTGCACCCACTTTCAAATAAAAGTAATCGTGTGCACCATATTCAGTACATAAACTGGATAAAATGCTCAATTCTGGCCTCCGCAGAACAAATTCTTGAGTGTATATATATCTGATGGTTAATAGAATCTTTGATGTAGGTATTTGTGGACAAAAAGATTACAGATTTGATGTGAACTAAAATTTTATTGAGCTATTTAATCTATAATGTGAGAAACTGTAATCATGTTATAAAACAATGCTGTCCAACAGGGGACTAAAGGGACAATAAATTAACAATAAATAAAATACAAAATAATAACCATATCTACAATGATGCTACATTACATAGCTTTGTGAAGACTGAACTATACAGAAGCCCATAAGAAGTCATCAAGCACAAACAGGCAGAATACCTGATCCACTTTGACAGGGACTTCCATATTGGAGGTTTTTCCACTTCCATCATCTAACAAAATGTTCTTGGCACAAAATGATACATTTGAGACATTATTGCTATAACGGCAATAAGCACAGCATGTGATAATCATTATGCAATAAACAACTTTATAAAGTAATACTGTATAAAGTGAATTATGAGAAAAACTTGAAACATTAAAAAATTGCGCTTGGCGATACTTTAACAAAATGGCTATTCCTACCCTCCACAAAGCACCCAACACTCAATATTAAAGTTTTCAGCAGAATAAGTTATGCGTGTGTAAATTATAGCAGTCACATAGCACTCCAACATGCACCAGGCTATCAGTAACTTGTAGGGTGCTGTAATGTTATCTTGGGAGTGTTGTAACTACTGACAAGCTTGAATACAAACAGACAACAAAATGGCGGACTGTACAGAAATTAGAAATGGCATATTTTGCAATAGTCACATTTGCATTGTGAACACAGAGATAATAGAATACATTAGTATAGAAATCATCATTCATTATAGATAATAGGGTACATTATTTGACTAAGATATGAATTTGACACTATATCACATGCATGCAAGAAAATTCCCTGATACAAACACGCACAATGACATATGCAATGTTATATTATCCATGTTCAGGGCTCCATGCAGTTACAGAGCGTGAGATAGTATGATATATTTGTTATACATTATATAATCTATATCCCTGAACAAGTATAGTGTCGTTATATAAATAATTAATGAAATATAGAAACATGCAACATTCCAGTGGCATTTCACACTACAAAGTGACGACACAACAACATAAGAATTCATTTTTCAAGTTGAACACATAAAAAGTTGAAAATGCAGCTTTCTTAATTTAACTGACAAGTTTTTAAAAGAAACAACAAGACTGAATATTTGTAAATACAGCTAATGATACAGAACAATTTTCCATCCAATAAAAACATTTTCAGCGAAACAACACCCATGATAACATTAATAATTGAATTAAATCGGCATCAACTAGTTTTTACTGCAAAATATAATAATCACTTGTACGGCTTACTTATCACTGGCCCTTCTTGGAAGACCCCACTTAGTATAATACATGCATAAATAAGTTAAATTAGTATATATATATTTATATGATTATCGGGTACGTGAAAACTTATTGTAACTAATATTGCACAAATTCTAAATACATTTTCTGACCTAACTGTCAACTTGGGGAGCTACGGTACACTTGCACCATCCTAGGACAATTACTCAATGCATGTTCCTCGTCTTTAGTTATTTCACGCCAAATACATACGAGTTCTACATCTGTACAGAAGAACTGGCAGAAAACATGCAGGCCATTCCTTCACCGAACCCTCGTTCTTATGCACATTTCAATATAGCCAAAGAATACTGAAAGTGTGCTGCAACTCCGGTGACCATATTTAACCAAACAGTAACCATACATCAGGACAATGAATGTAAAATTATAGGTTACAAACAACATACCTGATTAAAACATGTAATTATTTCAGACTTAATAACTATTTGGCTAAAAATGGCACATAAATTAATCAATATTATTATAAATATATAATGTATGTATTTTAACCACCCGTATATAAAAATGTGATAATAAAACAACACCCTCAAATACATTGTCTGCTAAAAGCCAAAAATACTATTAACTAACAGAATAAATAATAAAACAGCAAAAACAATTGATTAAATGTATAACAGAATAACTGGCATGGTAATAATGTTTGTTCTACCAAAATAAAATATTGCATCTAAAAGCTGTGTTGCAAAATATTCAAAAACTAAACCTTTTGGCAACCAGTAAAAAATCCAGATTTAACAAAAACATTGTAAGCACCAGTACCTAATTTAATGGTTGTAACACGTCAAAAAATTCCAATATGTGATTACATTGTCCATAAATTAATCTAAACTAAATGCAACTTGACCTGTGAAACGGTTCTCAAAATTTCAATGACAGCGATAAATCACACTTTTGGCAGCTTTTTATCACATTTCACATGCAGACTGACATAAAATTTTGTTCTTTACAGTACTGGCTGTGGTCTACTAACTGGCATTAAATGCTTATGAAGATTGTCATTCTGGCTGTGACGATTACGACTTTTTCTTGTTGAGAAAACTTTATCACATCCATCAACAGTACATTTGTACATATCTTTAGGGTGCACTTTTTCAAAGTGTTCTTTCAGGACTAAGTTGTCACGAAATCTTCCATTGCATATGTGACAAGTTACTGAATTTTCAGAGGTTTCTGGTGAGCTACAATCTCCATTATTATCTGCATTCGCATAAGAATTAACGGTTGCCAATGTAGAGCCAGAGCTGATAGCGACAGCAGTCCCTGGGAAGCATGTTACATGTGAAGTATCATGCGTACCAGAGTGCTTATCTCCATTATGCTTCTCTTTCGGAAGCAATGGAGAATCATAAATGCGCGACAAGAATTCACTACGTAGACTTTCACTTCTGTCCCCATTACCTTCAATTTGACTAGAAGTTGAAAGTAATTTCCGATGCAGATTTAAGTTTCCACTATGACGGTTACGACTACGCTTTGAAGGAAAAGCAGCATTACACCCATCTACAGTGCATGTATGCATTAATTTTAAATGCACACTCTGATAATGTGTTTTTACCGAAAAAGAATTCTGAAATAATTTTCCACAAGCTAGACATTTTTTTGGATTTTCCTGATCAATAGGGATATCTAATCCAGTCAGTTCAAGTTCATCAAGCTGTGAAGGTGATTGCGGAGATTTTTGTCCATTGGTGTGAATTGGTTCAAGTGACTCGGAACTGCCAGAGATGTTATCATCCTGGTCAGAAGTCCGATTAACTGCACTATCATTAGTATCTTCAATATAATTACTAAAGTGTTGAGGTAGTGAGAATAGAGGAAATCCAGGTCTATCATAAGTTAAACTAGTGCTGCTATTAATTCCATACATTTGTTTCAACGCCTTTTCTTGAATTTCATGAAAAGCTGTTAGTCCAAATGATGGTGGGTCTCTTTTAGCATGATCAGGTAATAAAAAACTGATGTCTTCCTTGTCGCCAGGAGATTCATTGCTCGACTGATCCATATCATCAGAATCATCTCCCTTGCTTACTCCAGGACTTCCACCAGATGGCGTAAAACATCCTACACCAGATTCACACCCGCCCTTAGCATAAACATCTTTTTCAAAACTTTCATTAAACTCGTCATCAAATTGTTCATGATCGGAATTATCATCGCTCATAATAAAAACATCTTCATTAGACTGAGCACATCTTGTTGGCACGAGTCGTTTTCGTTTACTCGTGCTTCTTTGTTGAGATTTTTGTGACTGTGGCACCTTTTCAGTTTTCTCCTGAGAGGAGTTAGAATCACTTTTTGACTTCATGTCCTCATCATCATCTGCCTCGTTTATAGTTTCTGTATCTAATTTCAACTTTTTTGGCAAACACGGTTCACTTTTATTTTTTTGGATATCTTCCCCTCCTGTACTGTAAAAAGACGAAGCAGTTACACCATGCGAGCTTTCTGTTAATCTGATTGGCTGATACAATGACTTTGCACTTGCCATTGGGTTCATGGGTATTTCAATTGGCATGGTAGAGGCAGGTATTTCCAAGATATCCCGGGGATCTGGAGAGGAGATTTTTCCGTCTTCGACTATAGTTACACCGTCTGGTATTTTGCGTTTCTGAGGTTGATGCAGCTTTGGATTTGGGTTTGCGCTGTGGCGGTTACGACTACGACGGGAGCTGAACATCATGTTACATCCTTCAACAGAACATTTATGCATTTCTTTCAAATGAACAGCACTGTAATGAATTTTCAAAGCTCCTTTATCACAGAATGTTTTATTGCACACTGTACACAGAACACGCTTTTTACCACTAGGTGAAATAAATGCATGTCCGAAACTACCACTAGGGGACGGCCAGCTACGTCTTAATGAAACAGGCGGCTTTCGTGAAATTTTAGCCTTGTGATCATCTGCTGTATATTCAACTGAACTTTTAGTTGAGTAATTTATAGCAGCATCCTGAGATTCTGAAGTAGGAGAATTTAAAGAAAATTCCGAAGTTAACGCACGGAGACTAAATGGCGTTTTTAAAATGGACTGAGCAAACGAAGAAGCAATATTAATTGGTAGTTGTGGTACTTTGACCAGTGGTAGAGTACTTGCTGATCCTGCTATGCTTGATTGGGGACTCTGACTTGTTGATGAATATCCACGGAGATTTTCGCTGACCGATGAAGAAGGACTTGAACTTGGACTAGCACGTTCATTGTCCTGCCGAAAATTAAAGGGGTGTACAGCTGTCGGCTGATTTAAAGGAGATGTTTCAACATGACTACTAGTTTGTGTTTCTGATTTCTGTCCTTGTGAACTAGCTGCAACAGATGACGAGAAAGTTCCTAGATGAGGTAAGCCCATAAATGCAGCAGCAGATCCTGCATTGGGATATAGTATTTTGGCTCCTATGAGACGTTGAGCATCCAGTGATCGCATATAACTTTGAATATTCATTTGATTTTTCTCAATAAATTTTTTGATCTCTGATTCAGTTTTTGGTGCAGTGGTCTGTGGGAGTTCGGTTGATTTATCTTTAACACCTTGTAAAATCAGTTCCTGAGCAATAGCACGTGTTTCACCGAAACGTAAAAACTGTTGTATAATCACGTCCTCCTCTTCTCTGGTTACAACACTCCATTTGTCAAGAACTCGACCAGAAGTGTCCTGAAATAAAAAAAACAAATCATTATAAATAATTTGACTCAAGGACACGTGTCCTTACTCAAGTAGAACAACATGATACAAATTATCATATCTGATGTTAGTTGTCAAAATTGAATTGAGAGAATTGAAGGGGATAGCACAGAAATTGGGATGTGACTTTAAGAAAGTGTGTTTGATTGTTGATTGTACAATGTCAGCAGAAATGCATACAAGTAGCAGACAGTGCCATCATTAAAGTGGCTAGTACTGTTCAAGATATAAAATTGTTCACACTTTATACTTTGAGTTGAAGTTTGTGTAGTTAAATGAAAAGATGGACTAATAAAAGTATACAGTTTTGGAAATGTATTAACATAAGAATTATGAAAAGTTATTTTACATGTCTGTCACATGATCATGCAATCGGTAAGGTGGTCATTTAGGGTGAGAACTCGCTTTTTTGAAAATACAAATTTCAAAAAATTTTAAGTCCCCGAAGAAAAGTAACTTCCAACAGGGAACTCCAACAAAATTTATGAATCTGAGACACTTTTGGAGATATTTATCTTGAGTTAATTTTGGCCAAGGTTCAAATTTAATATTTTCAAAAATGTGAATTTTTACATTATTGGCCACCTTACTGTTAAATCTGCATGACCAACCAAACTCATGCATTAATGACAGGAAAAGTAAATGTTTCCTATCACCCAGTTTAACAGTAGCTATCCAAAAATAATTTAACTATGTAATCTTTTCATTTCACTCTTCAAAATTTTACATGAAATTCCACAAGGCGTGCTGAACGGTACTTGCCAAATTAATTTAGCTACTATTGGATACTTCTGCATCTTCCAGTTCCATGCTAATGATATTTCCACTTGCTCAAGATCATCAATCAGGTTAATTATATATCCTCAATTTAAGGTTTGTATTAGGTTTATTTATGAAATAAATGTGCCATTGAAAATATAATACACATTTAGTCCGCAACTGAATCTTTCATGAACAAGTAAAATTCAGTTTTGGATCAAATGTTTATTAAGTTAATCATCTCACTAAATCGAAATGTTATCAAATGAACATTCATCTGATACAACATGCATTGGTATTTAAGATACAATGCGTTTAGAAACACATTGTATTGCCTTAAAATAGTTGTTTGCATCTGAAAATCTATACATGGAGCAAAGAAATATTAAAATAATTTTTTTTAGTGAATTCTCGTAATAAGGCCAAATCAAGGAGCTAATATAATGTTAACGCACTTGTAATATGTAACCACGGGCGTAATCTTCATACGACCAACCGAACCCATGCAGAACCTGTATGACTTCATCATGCTGAAGAACACTGAACAGGCGATCAAGAAGTATCTTGAGACGAACAGGAGTGGCGTGTGTACCGTACAGCATGAGACTAGCTATGTCGAAAACTATGTTAGGTTGAACCACTTCAACCGACATTCCTAGCTGCATTATTTGATTAAATCCAAGCTTGTCTAAAGCTGAAAATAAACACAGTTGTAGGTAAGTAAATGGAAAGAAGTTTCATTGTCACTTTTATAGTAGGTTAATGATGCAAGATGGTAAATTCACTTATTTTCACTTTGCTGATATGACAAAGAAAAGATAAAAGATTTTGAATGTTAATGTAAACATGGATAAAGTCATTATTGTTGCTTTTTCAGTGTAGACATTGCGTAACACTGAGACCCATGAGTAATAGAGGACATACTATATTTGTTAGATTTGTGTTATAAAGGCATAAGGCCCATTCACACTTACACTTGGAGCACTTCAGAATAAAGCGCTTCACTTTAATTTCCATCCACACTGGCATGCTTTAATTCGCTTCTATCTTCAAATATCTCGAAGCGCATTATTCTACTTTAATGCGCTTCCGATATGCGGAGCTATTTAGTTCAAGAAGGTGTAATATATATTATACATATATATATACATACATACACATATTATATATATATATTATATATATATATATAATGTATATACATGCAAGTGGATACATGGGTGGGTGGGTAAAGTATTAAACTGATTGATTTTGGCAGCATGAGCTTATAATTATAGGACTAAAAGTCTTAAAATGTCAATTAAACAATTCATTAACTTACACCTATAAGTCAATAAAAATCCTTTCCCTCGCTGAGAATCATGATTTGAACGAAATCGCAGTGTTGTATCTCGTCCAGTAGTGATAAGAGAGAATGGTTTACTCTCAGGCTCAAAGGTGTGAATAGACAAACCATTGCTAATTTCCATGTAGTCACCATATCTAAAGTCCATAAACCAGGCTGTGATATTGATTCTTTCATTGCTACCTGGTATAATTAAGCTGCAGTCGCTACTTGCTGGATACTGCTGGGGATAGCTGGGGCTTACTATAGCACCATAAATTGCATTATGGGTGACAGGTAACGTTGGATTGCAAAGTTCATAAATATCACCTAAAATAAAAACATTTATTTTTTGAATTTTTATACTTGTACTACTGACAATTGATATCAGCATCAGCTAAAAATATATGGTACAGATAATACTGATATGAGTTAATTATTAGTAATTTTCGCTTTATATAATTATACTTTCATATAAATCTCCCCATGTCAAAAGGGACGATTGTACTTGTTTTTTTGTGGGCATGCAGTCACTTACTTTTTTACTGGAAAATATTCAGTTGTGCATTTTTATATTTATGGAGAGAGTAGAGAGTACTGTTTAACTGTGTATGAAATTACAATTTATGAAACAACTGGGTATAATAAGTAACCTGATCTTTGTACAAATTGAAGAGCTGGAAAGAACTTCAAGCCAAGTTACCTAAACAGCTAATTTGTCTCCAATTAAAAAATTGTTACTTAATAGATCTTACTAGTTCATCTCATCAACCAATCAAAAGTAGTTTTATAATTTTCTTGGAATTTGAGGGGCTTATTTGAAATTGTGATAAATCATAAGTTAACATATAGTTTTTCTTAGGAAACATAATTCAAAGATTACTATAATTCATTCAGATAAATACAAATCAATTTTACAGTTTTGTGCCAAATAGTAATTTTCTACTAGTATATATTAGACTTAATATTTATTTGTTGAATACCAAGTAGAATGTTTATTAAATAAATATTGTTAGTATTATATATTGGGGTATAATTTAAGTATATATATACTCACCTACAGTCTTGTATAAAAGAATGAAACCCTTGTCACTTCTGGCTTCATTAGAGTAGAATTTAATGACAACACTGTTGGTAACAGAAGTGCTGAAAGTGCGATTAAAAGGAACTGCTATGTTACCACACCCTGTAATTAATTCACTTTCACCAACTGATAGAATGTCAGAGCAAAAATTCCAATTCCTTGTCACGTTACGATTCTCCAGCGCAAAGTCATAAAACACTAAAGTTAAACTAGCCTGTGATGTCAAGGTTACAGTGCAGTTTTTGTCAGGAGGATATATTCTAGGATAGTTAGGACTGTGAATCACTCCAATCTTAGCATCACTGATTGTCCAACTGCTCTTGAAGCATATATCACTATCTATAAGAAAACATGCAGTGTGTGTATACCATATTTTCCTAATAGATGGCCCATAGTAGTAAACACCCATTACTAATATTATATAACCCCTCATCTCAATTATGTCTACAGTACAAGGCTTTTTATTGAGCTAGCCTAAGAAGCTTGTAGTTCTTAAAAAAGGCTAAGCTAGACCCTCGTAACGATAAAATTCTCATTTTTCTGATTTTTGCTCAGCAAATAGGACAAGAGCTAGGCATTACCTTTATTGCATAAAAAAATTCTGTGGCACCACACTTTAATTTGAATTGTTTTTTTTGACTATAAAGCATATAATTTCTGACAAATCTAAAATAGAAGTTATAATCAGTGATGATAAAATGTTAATTGTTATAACCCACTTTTCTGTCTCCATAGTGAATAATTGAATAATCTTATTACCTGCTCTGTGGATGATTTTAAAGGGTACTGGTACAGAGACAGGAACAACCATGTTGCCCTTAGAACATCCAGCCACAAGCTGTTTTTGCTTTTCGTCCAATTTCATGTTTGTTTTATGTTTTCAGTTTAAATATGATTTTAATTATATCTTTAATGCAAAATATGTGCATAACACAACAATCACAATGTGACTATGCCCCTATATGTTGGAATATTCCTTGGCCAGGCAGACATCATATGACGTACAGATATATAATTTTATATAGCGGCATTTTTGAAATACTCAGAAAAAATGAAACTATATACACCATTTCATCAAGATCGATCAAAATTCGAGCTTTTGAAAAATTTACAGGAGAAACACAAGTCTGAACACTTTAATACTGTCTAGTAACTGCATGCACAAATTTCTGCCCCATTGCCCATGGTTGTACCTAAAACGATATTCAGGGGGTGAGTCTTTGTGTCTAGCCATAGCAAAGAATTTTACTTAAATATTTCAATATACATAATTTAACATGTAAACCACAGCTTTCATTACCATCAATACTCTTAAAATAATTATGAGTTTTTAAAATAATATAAAAACTAGATAGCCTTTTAGCAAAGGCAGGGTTGCTCATATTGGCTTTTATGAACGATACCTGATCTCTAAATCACCTTTCAACATCATTTATGAAATTTTCAGCAAATAATAGAAATTCATTTCTTTGGGATT
>JAOXYB010030022.1:0-14914 GCA_028565635.1 Phoronis ovalis
AGGTTCTTTTATAGTATAGTTTTTTGAAATATATTTAAAAAGGGTTGTGCATAGGAACTCTTCCCAGATCTCTAGTACTAGTTGCATATATATTTATATGACAGTTAATTATATTTCCTAGATCTAGTATTAAAATTTCTGACGTGTTATTCCTCTTATCTATTTATATCCCAATCACCTATACCAACCAGGTCACAGACAAACGATGCTACCTAGTAAACCCTCAATTTATTTGGAAAAGGTAAATGACATTTTATTAGTAAAAAAAATTATACTTTTTTAATGCATCGAATGCAAGGCTACACGTACCGTAAGTCTCACATTTTCTCACAATATCCCATTGTTGGAGAGACTTGAAATTAGAACTTGTTCGAGTACTTTTGTGACAACTACAGGAATAATGCAATACTTAGTGTCTTACCTGGCAAGCAGCTAGTTCAGTGATGTCAAACACGTCACCATCAATTAATGCATAGTAGTGCCATTTAAAACCCATCATTGTTGTCTCAGCCCAGATGTCACCCTGCAGATATCAAACTGCTACATTATGCGTTTCCTTTCATTTCATGTTACACACTAAACAGTTACACATTTTACCGTTCACTTAATTTTTAACAGTTATACATTAAATACATAGCAAAGAAAATGACATAAATATTAGAAATAAAACAAATACAATTTTCTTCTTGCAGGAAGAGTCACTTTATAATAGATAGAGTCTTTTCCAATATAGCTGTATCTTTTTGGAGCTGTTGAATTTTTTTTACCAGATTCAAAGGAAACTAGTGTTGGCTTTCCTATAAATTCATAGTAAACCATTGACAACAAAACCATTCTCTATATATTGAAATTATACCTCCTTAGCTGAATGCCTAGTTTGACAACGATTGCACTTGCGAGCGCTGTACCAAGGTATTTTAGTTAGCACGCGTCGATGTTTTCCACCACACGTGTCACAACGCATTTGATTCGCTGCCTCCTCCATTTTTTGTTGAAATTTTTGAAGCAAGTCAGCAAACTCTTTCTGAAAAGTGAAAAAAAATTGATTTTGAGACCTAAATGTAGTAAAATGCACATACATACGTAGATAAGTTCAATGTTTAGTTAATAGCCTGTTTGCTACTAACTCATTGTACTGAGGAGCAGAACTTAATGCATTCTCATTTTATATCAACATATTATATATATATATATATATATATTCATTCTAATAAAACTGGGAATACATGCTTACCATAGTCGCTTCAGCTTTTTCGTCTTGGAACTTTTGAGTATCGTATGTCTTACGCTTCACCTAAAATATCACAACAATTTAATACTGTACCACGCTATCAGTTACATGATTAATAAAGTTTGTTGCTTTACAATCTCTTGGAAAAGATCAAGAATTAGAAATCTTTTGATTTCTTTACTGTCTACATAATTGTGCATTTCTAATAACTAAACACTATTGATATACTATTGACACTATCAGTGATGTGACAATCTATTTGATATTCAGCATTTATTAGCATGGTTTTATAAAGTACATTAAATCATTCAATACTGACCAATAAAACAAATTACAAAACTACAAGATAATAAATCCCTAAATAGTGTTTAAAAATGAAGTGTTAAGTATAAATATATCACTTAGAAAATAAATAATATAGAAAAACTTAAATGGAAATCTACAGAACAAAGCACTAACCGGATCACCAATCAAGTCAAATGCATGACCTAAGATCTTGAAAGCTTCTTCAGCACCAGGTTCAGAATTCTGAAATGTTACAATCAGATATTAATTAAGTATTGCAAACTGTATTGACGGTAAGCAACTTGTAATAGTACAGGAAAACATCAACCCGTATATAATGCCAACAATTCATAACTGCCAATTTTCCTAGCTCTGTTGGCCCGGTCCCTGCACTCCAACAAAAAGGCGTAACATGTGACAGTTATGCATTTTTAAAATGACCCATAAACGCTGATTTTTCCTTAGTACCCCTATTTTTGCGATTCGAAATTTTGCCCCAGAAAACACCCTTTTTTAGGTTTTCAAGGAGACAAAAACAAATGTCTACCCTTTCTATGTGTTACTGAATAATAAAGTACATATACAGTCGATGAAGGTAAGGTTTGTAAACTTGTACTCCGACAAGAACACAGTTTTACTGACATGCTTTTTTATTCGATTTTAGTATGAATCTGGTCATGATTCACTCGATTTTATACGCTATTTTTTGATTTTCAAAGTGTTTTTCTAAAATCTACCCTTTTTCAATTTCAAGTTTCGAGGACAATGATTTTTTTCTGCAAATTTCGTAATGATCATGCGGTCCCATATCATGCTGAAGTGTGGGGACCGGACTGTTGGTAGGTTTTTATAGAAAGGTAGAAATGAACTAGTCATTCAAACCTTTGCTCTCATCACTTGTCAACACAGCAATTAAACAAGTAGATGAAACTGGAGGATGTAGAGTTTAAATATAAAGTATACACTGTATCTAGATTATGCTTTCAGTTGATCACACTGTACTTGATGCAAAGGTTTGTCTGTTGTCTACAGTGTTAAATGTAGACATACAACAAGACAAATAGATGAACAGCAAATAATCATGAATCACAAATAAAGAGCCACACCAGAATGGAACTGATCACATTTTAAAAAAGAAAATGGCGGATGTCTTGTATAACTAATTATAGCTGACTCTACTTTATGCTAATTAGATAACACCTGCATAATCAAAATTATAACACTGCCATTAAAAGTTATAAATTTTAATTGCAGCTAATACATGACTACATTATAAAACATTTGAATTACACAATGGTAAAGCTAACTGCCACTTGTTTCTGGTCTGTTCACTTTATGAACCCTCTCACATCTCCAGAAGCATCCAGGCACAGTTGCCTGAAGGCATATACATAAAGTATCTAAACGACCACATTGATAGTGGGAGGGAAACTCATACACTGGACCTACGAATTATACACCTATCTACCTTCAAAATCAAGCTAACTGGTATGTCCCACATTTAGGAAATCTTTCAAAAATTTATTCAAAGATGCAGTTATGACAGAAATTACAGAAAACATAAGCAATACATGCCTTATCAGGGTGGACTAGCACAGCTTGTCTACGATAGTAACGTTTTATATCTTCATCAGAAGCATCATGTCGTAAACCAAGTATACTGAAATATAGACAGTTGGTATATAATAAAGCATAAAAATGTATAGACATTACTGTGTCGAGTGCCCTTTCTAAGTGAGCAGGAAATTTTACAGGACACCTTTTTTCTACCAGTGTACTCCAGTTCCTGCTTCTTGAATAACTGAGCACAGAACTCATAGGTGTGATCTAAAGAAAATACAAATATCCAAGGAAAAAAAAGAACAACAATAATTACCTATACGGGTCTTTTCCTTTGTAGCACAAAAGTCTTTTCATAGCTTCCTCACCTATAAAACATTAACATATACACTGTGGTGCATGTAAAACAATATTAAACTTTAAAAAATCCACTTACGTGACACATATCTGATTTGCACTAGTACTTGGGCAGTCACTCAATGGCGCTACCTTCAGGCAGCTTTTAAATCATCATTACAAAATTTGGAATGGTACTGTACCTGGCATAACAGACAAAAATTATTCTAAGAGCATTACTTAGTATTTTAATAGTCCTTGCAAGAACAGTTTAGTCATATCACATATTACCTGTTGTTGGCAAAGGAAGATTTTCCTCAAATCCAGTCTGACTGAACTGACGAGGACAGTTTGACCATGCAAATTTTTCATCTTCAGCACCCTTTTTAATTTTAACTCTCGGCATCTTAGACTTTATTAAAGACCATGTCTGTGTAATAGCCATTAATCCGTAGAAGACAGCTGCCAATATGCTGCAGGAAAAATAAAATATCTGAACAAAGCTGAACTTAATTAGTTAATAAATTCCTCAGGTTAGTAATGAAGAATTGTTCTACCACATGGCAGTCTAAGTTTATATCCTTGTTGCTGTTTTTAGTTGAAATGTGTTATATCCAAGTTCTGTCATACAGTAGATACTACCAAAATCAGTTTATATATTTTCAGTACCCCTATCTCTGATATTTAATACTTTTAAAACAAGTTTTAGATGTTTAAATTTGTAAAAATAAGTCTGTATAGAGACTAACTAAGTGATGCAAGATGGCAGACAAGTTACATTGTATCACATACATGTATGACTTTGTAAAATAAAATATATCACATCAAATATCAGATCAGGAGTATTTAAAGTACTAATGTATACCTGGTCACACCGGTAATCTTTTCATCATTTTAAACAAATCACAGCGCAAGTGTAAATTGAAAAAGAACAATCAAACTGTAGAATAAAGTATTTGAGCAAACCCAGTTTTGTAAGTTTGCCAATGAGTTGATGATAGTGACTAGTCTACAGAAAATTCAGTCCGAATAAATCCAACCATCTGTTTTTCTTACTTCACAATGGAGTGCAAGGAAGAGGGATAGCTGTATTTGTTCCACTCATAAACTTGGTACCTGATATCCAGAAGTAGCAGTTAAAATGTTACATACGTACTACCTTGTGATAGCAAAAAATACTTACACTACCCAGATAAACTTGAGAATAAGAACAAATAATACTGCCAACCAGAGTAAACCTTGCTTAATAGCCCATACTATCCATTCATAGCCCATTGTTAAACCAACAACTGAAAATATCAATCAATATTCATTTTACTTAATTTCCTTTCACACAAAAGTTTGGATAAAGTTATGTTCATCATTAAGTGCCATGTCAAAACAATGGTGTTGTATTGAGATTGATTTCTAAGAAACTTTTCAAGAAAATAATGATTGACCTAATCTAGTCAACCCTTACATGATAACAACACAAGCATGTGAATTACAAAAATAAACATCGGCATAGTTAACAAGGCCTCAGTGTAAACACTAGGGCACCAATGTCTATTATGACCTTGAGGTCAAAAGGTCAGATGTAAGGTTACTTGAAATTATTCAGGAACATTCCAAAAGGTTTGTATTGTATAACATGAATTTAGTAATTTTGTAAATTTGTTCTGGACATACACAAGATATGAGATATGCACATGTTGTTTCAAAAAATAATCATTGAAAGTGATTAATTTCAAATTTTTAAAAATTGTAAATGCTATAATGCAAATCTAAAATTCTGTACATTCTTTACTTCAAATCTAGCCCAAAGGAGCAATGTTGTTTTAAATCAATTTTGTCTTGGTTTGGCCTGTAAAACATGTTTTGTGATACCAGATGTTTCACATCAATTGCAAGTTGTTATCAGATTAGATATCAAAATATAAATAAAAGCTTTAACAAACTGGAGACTTTTTTTCCTTACAATACAATTGTCTTAAAATTCTGTGCCATATAAACAAAAAACAGGCAGTAACTTTATGCATCTTACGAAGTCCACATCTATAATTTTTTTTTAAATCCATACGATTAAAAATAAATAACTTATTCTCATTCAAAAAGTTACTACCCCATTTTATAGGACTCGATACCATATAGTGCCTATAGGTACTAAAATATCTTAGCTAAAATGTTCCTGATAACTGTGAAAATGAAATCCTCACCAAGAAAATGATCCTTAATGCTGTTCTTGTCTTTACTAGGAACTGCATTCCCCTGTTTGGCCTCCGTATTGGTCCTCTTACGAGATTCCATCCCTTCATGTAAATTATTATTTATATACGTTGTCTTATGGACTGAACTTGCAGACATCGAAGGCTGAGAACGTGCTTTATCATTATTCAAAATGGTGTCTTCAGGTTGACGAGGCGAGGTCTTTGGTTTATTATCAGATGATTGGAAGATACGTCTGGGATCAAAAAACAATTTCTCGTTATTATCTTTCGGTTTGTCTACAGGTTTGGCTCTGTTGTCTTTGATATTTGAAGCACCAGCAGCAGTTTTAGGGTTATTTTTTGCATTCCCACCAATTTCTGAGCCTGACCCCTGGCTACTGTATACGCTGTAAGGTCGTGGTACATCCTCAACATTGCTCGTTGTACTACTCGCAATACTGCTGGAACTACCACGACGACTACTTGATAACGCCTCAGTACTAATACTTCGCTTCACCTTCGGTACTTCAAAATCATCTAGGCCATATTTGGAATTTGGTTTAACTGCAGAAGCTAAGTGATTAACTGGACGTGACCGTGACGATTTTGATGCACGACTTTTCTTGGTTTGAACAGTGGTTGAAGACAATGGTTGGTTGGGTTCATTCTTGTTGACTTTCTGTACCTTAGGAGCACCAACAGGAGGCTTGTTTTTAGCCACGTCCGAGTAACTAGGCTTAGCACTGGGTTTTTGAGCATCTCTAACCACACCAAACGGTTCATAAGTTCCTTTTTGTACACCAGTAGCCCACTGTTTCATAGCTTCAGAATATAATTCATGCCCTGCTTGAGCTGCATTGTTAAAATCAGCCATAGAATTGAATTCAGACTTTCCATAAGCGGTCAAGTAATCATCATATGACTTATACGCAGGTTCACCACCTTCAGGCACGTTTGGAACCCCTGTGTAAGAATTGAGGCCAAATGTCGACCATGTTGAGTTTGTACTCTGATGTTCAACATTCATATAACTCTGACTAGGCCAGGGCTGATAATCAGAAAGAGGGCTTGAGTCACCAGAGCCTCCCAAGTGGTTGCCAAATCCATTAAAGACTGGAGGATCTTGAAATAAATCATCAGCAAATAAATTGGAGGCATGTATTGGGTCCTTTAGTTTCTCTTCCATCTGCAAAAAGATCCACACAAACGAAATGTAACTAAATATACATCTTATAATACTTAAGTGTCTAAACAATAGTGCATAGTAACATGACTGTAACAGCTTCCTCCTTATTACATTAACACAAGTAGGTCTATTTCCCGGGGGGTACTCAGGGTTCTGTCTATATAGGGAGGAGCTGCTTCAGTGGATCCGGTTTTCTGATCAAATTAGCATAGCGGATCTAGTTTTTCGAATAAATAAGCCAAGTTGATCTGGTTTTTGGCTAAAATAAATTAGTGGGGTGGGGTTTTCACTATTAGCAAACCGGTTTTCCAATACACATGAACAAATTAGTTGAGAGGATCCGGTTTTTAAGTCTTAGCCGTACACCCTATCCAAAATTTTGTGAAGTACATGTACCCCCAGGCTCTATAAACAATGTCATAATAAAACAGCAGTAATTTCAGGATAAATGACTAGTAGCATGGCAGACATCCTTATGGTGAAATAAACATATAAGGTTATATGCTAGGTAGTCCTGGTTCACGACGTTCTGCACTAGCTCTTGATAATCTGACTTGTGAGCTGCGCGAACAGTCATGGAAACTTACATAGCCAATTACAGGGAAAGTGCCCAAACTACGAAATTCCTACTGAATTAGTTCATACAGATCACTGTCCAGATATTCTCTGATTATCCAACTTCAACTTCAACTACTCCCTTCACCATTTGAAACTCCTGAATTCAGCTTTTACTATGCAGTAAGCATGTTTTACCCTGGGCCTCACACATCAACCCAGTTTTTTGGCAAATACCCCATCCCTCTGGGTGCCAGTGCAGGAGTTGCAAATAGCCATAAAAGTAGTGGGAGTTGAAGTAGGATGTCATGTGCAGATTGTCATGAACTAGGACTATATGTAGGATGCCACAAACAACTTCCAATGACTTGTCTTATCAGCAATTCATTGAGTATATGGAGCAACAAGTGAACACATTCACAGCATTTGCAGCCTATCTATGCCATTGGTTGTCAATTATCTCGACTTTACATCAGTATTCTCTATATAGAGCTGTAATTCTGTGATCCACTGGGCCATGGAGGCATATAGTACATAATAAATGAGTGGACGATTCTTATTAGCTGTATCTACTATGCAATTTGACTATGAACAGCATTATTTTGTGTGTTGTTTGTCATATCCATGCATCCAAATTTTGATCTAGATACAGTATTGTGGCATAATTTAACAGTTGCAATAGATTAAAAGCTAGGACAGTCGTCTGCGCACTCAAACATCAACAGCAAAATGACGTGATTATTCAGACTTTAGGAGGCTGACATTACCTGTCGAAAAGTTACAGTTTAATTGAAAAATATTGTGGCATGGACCCTTTCTTTGAACTATTATTACCCGGACATTCTTTGATCTTGCAAGAAAAGCAAATCATATGGAAGTGGAATGAAAACTGACATACATTAATTATAAATTAAAGTTTCTCGGTTTCTCTTGTAGTTATAGATAAACGTCTCGACGAACATAAGGTTATTCTACATTACCTTCAAGTCAGCAAAGGAAGTTTTTCATGATAGCACTGCCTGACACATTACAGGCATGGCTGACATTTATTTCCAGGGCGACTCCAATTGGTCACGTGACCTCCACAAATAACAAACACAATGCTACTCAGGTTGATTTCCGGAGTTCGTTGCAGGCCTGTTGACATGTAGACGGATAATACCGAATGCGATGCAAAAATTATCAGTGCAAACTAAATTTAATAGTGCAATAATTAGCGGAAAATGTACAATGCACCGGTGAACGGAAATGGTCTTTTATGGGCCTAAGCTCCAATGAAAAACTAAATTCGAATTCAAATAATCAATGTTACCCGCATGGTGTCACTACGTACGGTCTAAGAAAAATTATACCACACGCAATAATATACAGAATTGAAATGAATATTTTGATTTTACTTCAAGTATTTAAGTGCTTACCCTTATATTTTCCATTATTTGTAAACGAAAAATATTGAAAAATTTTATTTTAGTTTTTTATATTCAAAATATCTGATAACACAATAACAATAGAAAGTTGCAAAATATTTTGTGACAATGAAATTATACATACATGCACTACCTGGACAGTTAATTTACACTCAGATATTAATTTAGTTTGGACTGATTGTCAAATATTACACTTCTTAATTAATACATCAAACAGGGGTTAATGGAGCAGTCCTTTAATATCTATTTTTAAATAGATCCAAAGACAGTATCAAAACCAAGTCAAAACAGCTAAAGAAATTAAATGTAGTGACCTTTGGCATACATGATAGAGTTCATTAGGAAATGTTTCAGTGTTAGTCCACATAATAGCTCTGTGTATCATAGGAGAAGCTGGCCACATATGAGGGATTTTATTATAAAATTTTCCCTATTGTTACACGTAATAGCTCTGTTCGTCGGAGGTGACCATAGTCACGTATGAGAGATTTCTTTGTGAAATGTTTTACTGTTGTTGGTACGTCACATAATAGCTCTGGCCTTCGTATGTGACAGGTGTCAAATGAACAAATTCTTGTTGCTGTAATTGACTGGCTGCCTGTGTCAATTGATCCACAGCGGTTACAGTTTCGACATTCTGCCTATCAGTTTGGGAAGAGACAGCGACAGGTATATATCCCAGTACATCAACACTTTTATTTAGTTTTTCATTTGGATCTGCTACTTGAGGTGTAGTGCTAACTTCCACTTCCATTTCGCTAGGAGCTAAAGTTGGTGTCGTCGATAAAGTTATAATAGTTTGTTGTTGATTATCAGCAATGCTAATGTTCGATTTCCCATGCTGCTTGGTATGAGCTGTGAGTTTGGCTTTTTCATAAAAGAATTTTCCACACTCAATACAACCATATGTAGGATAAGAGCTATGCTTCTGTGCATGACGGTTTAATTCATATTTCAAAGCAAATCTTGAACCACAAGTTTCACAAACATGAGGCCTATCTTTGGAATGAACATGAACAACATGAGCTTGTCTCTGTGTGGTACGACGAAACATTTTCCCACAATGAGGACAAGGATACTTCTTAATATTATTATGAACATCCATGTGTAATTTCATTGACTGAATATCCCGTAAAATTTTACCGCACAAATCACAGATGACCTGTTCCGTAAGTTTCTTACACTTATGTGCTACTTTGTCCTTATTTCTCAAGAATGGTTTAAAGCATAAATCACATTTAAATTTAGCAAATTTACAAAACTGAACATGGAAGTCTAATCTTCCTTTCTTTTTTCCTTTGAATTTTGTACAGTATTCACATTTTTTCCATTCTTCAGTATCTGCAGCGTTTCCTGATGCAACAGAAGTTGTGTCTACTGAGTTCTTCATCCTTTTAATCTTTTCCAATATTTGTGATAGTGTTTCCTGAACATCACCAGCAGGGGGAGACTCCTCCACATCTATGCTAATGTCTGATAGATTGTCATCATCATTGTCATCAATTTCTACACCAGACTTCCTAAGGTCATCAATTTTTTTAACAATCTCCTCAAATGTATCATTTAAAGACTTCTTGGACTGATTTCGAGGAGTGTATGGTCTGGAAAAAAAGTCAAGACTGTATCACCTTAGTTTATGTCTGTTTGTCTTATATCATTACTTGATATACTTTGATGCTCAGTAAAACTGCTTCAAAGTATGAAATAATTAACAATAACTAGTCCATTATTACATTTTTTCAGTTTTTCTTAACTATATTTTTCCTTTATACAAGTCTAGCAAATCGATCAATTTTATACTTATAATCAGCTAAATCGACATTTCTAGCATTTTGATATGAATATTTTAATGAACTAAGATATGTAATGTGGCAGAATTTACAATTTAATGCAAATTACATGTTTTAATTTAACTTTATTGGACCTTTGGTTTTGTTTTTGATACGAGCCTGAACCTGAAAATCATTTCGAAATGTGTCCACAATTGTAATACCTTTTGTTACTCGTTCTAAGTGGAACAACAAAGTCATCATCAGAGCCATCGTCCTCGCTGCTGTCCAAATCTGGAATAAACAAGACAAAATATGACTTACTTAAGCGGAATAACATACATTTTGTCCTGCCCTGGAGACCGCACTTCAGTGGAAATATATTTATGTAGAAGCAGGCTATAGCCACTATACATTAGTTAGACACTTCAATACCGTAGTTTTATTATGAAATATGTCAACTGAATTTCAGATATTATCCATTTCTGTAAATGAGCATTTGATTCGCTTTGTACACGAAGTATGCCAAATAGATTGCACTGCTTTGAGTGGCATCATGCAGTTGATACAATATTTGTTTCTTCACAGTAAGTGATTCATGCACTATTACATTGTTTCACTCAATTTTAAAAGACAGACAGCTTACAGTTCTATGTTAGTGTATAAAAAAAATCTAGAATTACATTTCATAGATAATTTATATCATGTTACAATTGAAAAAACATCTCAAAAATGCGGTAAAATCATTCACTACACTGCAAACATTTGTGTCTTATATGTAGATGTTCAATTTCTAATATCAATGCAATTCTCAAAGTGTATAATATACCTTCTCCTAAAGATTTTGTTGCAGATTCATGTGAAGGTCTTACAAATTTTCCATCAGCATCTCTTTCCAATTTTGGTATTTTTCTTTTCCGGAATGGCCTGAAATCATTTTCTTCCTGAGATAGTTTGTCTTCAACTTTTATTCGCTTTGATTTAGTCATTTTCCGTCGCTGTCTCACGTGTGCTATAGAGTTAGTTATGGCATTATCGCCACCAGCCATTATGTCAGTATTGTTGTCATTTAAGTAATTTTCACATAATGTTATCAACGGTTTCACTTTTAACAGGTCACCTAGGCCTTTAATTCGCTCAACATCATCCAAGTTTTTAAATTTCTCTGGGAGATTTAATGAGCCAGTGTAAATGACATCCAACAATATTTGTATAGTGTCATCATCATTGTCAAGATGGAGCTGTGTAACACCATCTGTAAGCAGTTCGCTCATACACGAGCTGGTAGCTGTTAGCATAAAACGGTGAGCTGGAAATACTTTACCCAACTGGCTTACTAAAGAAACATCACAGTTGACATTCTGAAGTCTTTGATCATTAAATGTTTTCAAAAGAAAATATTCATAATCTGGCAGCTTGAAAGCCATTCTGAAAAACGAATTTTAAAAATTATGTGAAAACAACTTGAACTTGTGAAAAAAATTCAATCTGCTCCCCATTTTTAATCTTTAAATACTTCTTGTTCTCAGATTTCATGTGAAGCATGTTTTGAAAAAAATACTATCAAAAGATAATATTCTGCTGGCTAGAGTGAGGAATTATTAAGTTTTGTAGGCATTTTAATAAAAATCCTTTGAGAAATTAGCAAAAAATGTAAAAAATTTAGGTGAAAATGTTTACTGTGCACACCGTTTCGTGCACAAACGCTGGACAGTGTCAGACGTACAAACTCATTCGGCAGGAATTACGTAGAGTTCGAAGATTGGGCACTTTCACTGCAATTGGCTATGTAAGATTCCATGACTGTTCACACAGCTCACAAGTAAAATTATCAAGAGCTAGTGCAGAACATCATGAACCAGGACTAGAGGGAATACAGCTATTTTGAAAAAGAAGAACATGCATGCATGAGTCATCACACCAAAATTTGGCAAAAACTGCAAAGCCAAGATTGATACTATATCAGTACGTCTAATAGTAATTTAATAGTTACTCACAGTGAATTCATCATTTTACTTATAGCTGTTCTTTGTCAATTCTCAAACAACGTCGGATAATGTGCATTTTTAGTGAAATTAGGAGTTCAGTAGTATTTGTAAGCTACAGAAGAACCGGCAAGAAGTTTTATGGAGTTATCTCCTCCAAAAAAGATACAAATTCAAGAACAGACTTCTATCTTTGATAACAAAAACACTTCCCTATATTATGTTCAAATTAAGTTTAAATAACAAAAAATTAAATCATGGGCTAGAAACATTATAGAGCCTTACCTAGCATGAAAATTAATGGTCTAATTACAAGGAAGGGTACGATACGAATGCATCAATTTATCAACGGCATCGGCTCTGACCGCCAAAATGGTTGCAAATGATGACTGACAAAGCACTTTCACGATTATTTCACATTTCAGTATTTTGATTCATGTATATTTATAACAAGTGCTTTTATTTAAGGAAACAAATAAGCGACTGCTTGTAATATTCTATGAAATACTACTAGCCTCTCAAGAATTTATAAATTTTATATTCAAAATGTTATATTGGTTGATCATGAGTTGTGATGTAATTATTCGTCAATATTCTTATGAGCAGAAAAATATGACAAATAATGCAACCTAAATGTTCTAAAATAATTTTAATAGCTGCTGGTGACGTATCTTTTACGATCGACTAGCATACCTTAAAAAAAGCAACATGTTTGCTCTTTGTTATTAGCTTATTAGGCCCTAATATCACTCCACTCTTTAAATTTCCAGTCACGTGACCTCACAGCTGACAAGTTTTTGTTGTGAAGAAGAGTCGGTTTGACGAACCTGTTTGAAAGTTATAACCACATTTCTGCAACGCTATTGCCTATTATTACAAAATAGTTATTGCAATAAAATTGAGGCAAACCTTAGATTTTCATGCGTCATAAAAGGAGTTGAGATACATGTCTTAAGGTGAGTTTTCCAGAAAAAACTTATAAGTGATGTCAAAATTTTGCAAAGAAAAATGAGGTCACCATCCCGGTCAACAGCTGATATTTGAGGTAAACATGAGGCTGAATTCAAAAATTATTGATGTACACGGAATTTATCTTTTCGGAGGTCACCTCCTACTGATGATTAGTTAACATGACTTCAAAAAAGTTCCGTAGAATAGGGATTTTTGTATGATGAAATAAACGTATTTTGTGGATTTTTCCTTTCGTTGGGGAATTTTGCCAGTAATATAAAAAAAACCATGTACGCTCAAGTGTGTCCCCGGGAATGTGTCAAATAACCTATTTCTGTCGGAACATTCCCAATACATTAAAAATGTTGTAATTGTTGTTTCCTATTTCCTGACATTTAAATTTTGTCTGCAAGGTAAGTTCAGACTTCAGTGTATTAAATAATTTGTGTGTTGTTGCTGATTTCATCTTTATGTTTAAACTCATCCGGGACAACATTTTGAAGTTGTTAGCAATTTAGGAAGGCTTACATTGAGGTGTGACCTAGATTATTGTAGATTAATCATAATAATTTTATTGTGGATAATATCTTGATTATATATGGCTGTGATTACCATGACTAAGAATGATCTAGTAATCACCTGGTGTTATGCTGCAATCAGTTGATAGTTATCACATTCTACACGACCCAAGAATCTGTATCTCGATCTGTATTTAACAGTACATAATGGGGAAGATAAATAGTTATCAGGCATAACAGCTAGATTTGTTTAGCAGCCCAGTATATAATTATAAATGTCAGTTGTTTATAAAAGTCCATGGGGTAACTACCATAATGTTTACAAATATCCCTGATTACACCCCTTTTTTGGAAAATACAGAGTTAAAAAACAAACTTGAAGTTTTTAAATTTACTTTTATTCAGAGTGGGAAAAATGTCTACCACTTAACGGAACTTCATGCTCGAAAACTACCCCTTTTCAGAATTTTGAACGCTGGAAACTATATCCCCTCTTGCCCAGGAAGATCTATTTGTCAAAAAATTTTGGTAGGGGTGTGCGGCTCAGGGTAAGAAACCCTGATCATGTGGTAAAGAAATGGTACCAAAAATATACCTTTTGGTAAATGAAAAAATACGAAGAGTATTATAGTAAAAGTTGTACATAGTTCTCCCAAAATATATACCGTCATAAATTCACTTGTAAATTATATACCCTGTGGTAGATATATGTGTGAAAGTATATGTACTTTAATTTTTCATACCTGTCATAAATGTGTTTTCCAAGAAATTCACCCTATGGTAAATGAGTATTTTTAAAAATATATGCCCTGTGGTAAATATCCAACAAAAGTATACCTTGTGGTAAATAAGGCTTAGCGAACCGTGAAAAACATACCCTGTGGTAAATGCAGGAGCAGAAAAAAGGGGGCCTATTGGGCGGCAC
>JAOXYB010030033.1:0-14913 GCA_028565635.1 Phoronis ovalis
ATATTTGTTAATACATCTTTCAGATGTCAACAAGGATAAAGTGATCCAGTGGGCGGATTTTCAAATGGCAATAGATGTGAGTATCTCCTGAATTACTTTCAGCAAGCACGACTAGTTGTTGATAGCTGTACCATTTCTTAGTACCACTAAGATATTTTAAAAATTTTTAATTACAGAAACAAGACATGTAATTAATTTTGTTGAATAAATTCCGCGCATGCGCAGTACTTGTAATAATAGATTTAGAACTTTATTTTCTCCAAGCACTGATCTGATTTTTGTAGAAAATTAGCAAAATGCATAATTGGACAAAAGGAAGTTTGAAACATACAATGGCTGTTGAGACGCTGGAACTGATTTGGAACCAAATGAAGTTGGATGTAGATGTAGACGGGGTGAGTATCTAACCTTCAAACATATATTTATAGGACCATGCATTGGATCCAAATAAGCGTCTGAATTAGTTATAGCAAAACAGGCAGTCTTCTAAAGCATTTAGCCGGAATGCTTTTTCATTGAATTATGGTGTGTCCAAATCGAACCTAGTTAACGAGAACCTGCGATTGGAGTTATAAAACATGCACACTGGTGTGATGCTGAAGGTTTCTACAAGTTCTTAATGGTTGAGCCATAGGATTGCATCCTACTTTATACTTTAGCAATGCTTAGTCTACTCCCATACTCATGGGGGTCCGACTGAAATCAAGGGCTGGTACGCATGTGCGTGAACAAAAACGCGTCAAAAAGGATGATTTTTAAAAACAAAGCACGTTAACTTTCGTTACCCATTTAGGGTTACATTTTCGATAAAATATACAAAAGGGTACCTTATTTGATTAACTGTACGGGTTTTGGATATCGAAATCGATCAAGCCCCGGATCAAAACCGCCCTTGATAGCCACCAACCTTCTAAGTTCGAGTGAATTTCCCATAATTCCAATTTCAGGACATTTTCCAAAAACAAATTCTCAACGCATTTAGGGTATTTAAAATTTCTTCCAATTTGTGAAAAGGGGTCAAAATTTAAAAATGGGGAAACGGATTTAGGTGCTTTTTCAAAAACCCATTCACGCACATGGGTACCAGTACTATATTTGAGTCGGACCCCGGGAACGAACTGCCCTTAGTTACCATGTGACTCTCACCCTCAATCTTACTTCTAAACCTTACGCTGCCATTACGTGCTGTTAAATTATAACTAGAGTAAGGCATATACGAACAAGTGTTGTTGCGTTTTGCTGCATCATGTACGAACAAGTAAGTAGCCTACACTTGTATTTTTGCTGCAATTAGTTTGATATCTGAATGTCATCTGCTTTGTTTGCTATAATGTAGGATGCCAAAGTGACTACTGAGGAATGGTTTCACATGTGGACCGAATTTGTCAATCCAGCTAATGCAAACACGAATCTTCCAGAATGGCTACAGAAATATCAAACATTCATGTTTGAAGTTAACGATGCATCAGGTACTACATGTATATGGATCTAGCTTTTTGCCGATTAACTCTTATGAGGTGCGCGTTGTTAACCTATTCATCTATTCTGGTCAGCTGATGAAATCTTGTAAACTCGTAGAAAGGGGCATAAGATTATAATTTTACCATAAAGCGAGGCTAGTGTACAGAAGGTTGGGGATAAGGTTATGGTCATTGACACAACGCAAGACTAGTGTTCAAAGGGTTTGTCGACTTGGATTTAGACGACAAATCTTGAAATATCCTCGATATGCATGTTTAAATATTTCAGCTGATGATGTAATAGACAAAGATGAATTTACTCTGGTGTACACCTACTTTGGAATTCCGAAGGCGAACTGCCGGGAAGCCTTCGACAAGATTTCCAACGTAAGTTGCATCCCTGATTCATTATGTTATAACAATGTTTACTGCAGTGCATTGTCCTTGTCTTTTAGTAAGATACATATATGACATACATAATCACTAGCATATAGCAGAACTCTAGGAAGTATCACCGTCCACGGTGTGATAGTTAAATTACCCAGCAAACAACCAACTAAATTTAGAACCACGTGTACCTTGTAAAGTCCAGCTGATCCAATAACTGCTCATGTGCTTGTAACTGTTCTTTTAATTGATATATGAAAATGACGTCACAAATCAAAAAATGCGCGACGTGAATAGACGCTATTGCATGGGAGAGCAGCTTTAAGAACATGCATGTACACACCGTGTTATCATACAGTTTGATATAATCTTTAATACAATAGTAAGCTCATCAGGAATAGACATATGGAAACACTGTGATAATTTGTTTATTATTACTTGCAGGGTGGAAAAACTAAGATAGACAGAGCGGAATATGCACGCCTCTGGAAGGAATACTTCGTCACAAATGATCCTAAGAGTAATGCTAATTATCTCTTTGGACTCAATAAGTTTTAGGTCCTTGTATTTTTAAATGATCGATTCTACATGTTGTCAAAATAGTAGATATAAATTTTAGACTTTTTTAAAATCCTTTAATATTTGTCTTTGTAAATAGAAAATAGCACTTAATAGATGAGCTTAAAATCGGAACTTGAACTGAGAAGTGCGTTAAACAGAAATGTTGTACAAAACGCTGTTTCTTGTCGATTTTTAAAAACGTAACACAAAATAGAAGTACTTTAGAAGTAAGCAACTGTGTAAGTTGCATAAATTCTTTAGGAATATATCAATATGTAACTGAAAATCGTAGTAGAATTAATACTCTAGATGATGCTTCATGATTTTAATAAAGCTGTAGTAACCACTAGAACATGTTTGCTCATCACTACAAACTAATAATAACACGCTGCCTTTTGTCTGCTTCACAAATATTTTCTGGCTTGTAGGTAGGTTTATGCTTTACTTTCAAGTTTATTTGAGATGTATCAAAATATGACTTAATTTAATAAATATTATTCTACACGATAAGCAAATTTCTTGTTATTATATTTAATATTCAAATCCCCAGGGTTTTATTTTTAACAGGGACATCCAAGATAGTCTTTCTGAAAACGTAAATAAACGCGTTGCAATACTTTACAGCTGATTAACTTTCAATCTAGAATATATATAAATATTACAATTAAAGTAATGGACAAGCACAACTATGTAAGAATGCTGCAATAGGTGTCGCTACCTACAACTTGATAATTCTAATTGATTTTCCCATCCACCACAATAGTGACGTATTATCTTCTGGTAAATAGACTCTTCGCGGTAAATTAAGTTCAGTCATTGTCCTAATTTTTCGCGCAGTCTTAACACATTAACTTTGGTGTGACCACTAGGTGGAATTAGTGAGAAATACAAAGAAACCTTTGTTAGGTTGTATCTTGCATATAATCCCCTCTATTTTTATAAAAAATGAAATTTTCAAATTTGTGATTTCTCTCACTTTATAGCCACTTTCGAATTGAAATGTCCCCATGGCTACCCAGGAACAAAAACAAACAGAAAAGAAAAAATGCTTATTACTACACTGAACGCACTTATTCGGCTATGCAGCCAGTGAGAACAGATGAACTGATGGCTGCAATTGGCTGCTTAATGTACATATATGATCTGCAGTTTCAATTTCCTGAACTCGCTTTAATAGGGGTAAAACTGCAATTCATAGTTAGTCTGTTTGTAGTTTTCTGTTACTAAAACAAAATGTCTATTTTTCAAATCCTGAGTGTTGATTTATAAGTAATGTATTTCAATACAGTGTAAGGAATCCTTACTGCGTCCTAAATATTGTGATTTTTAAATTTTGTTTTTGGTTTCGAATAAAAAACATTTTATTCTCAAAAAATCTTCAGTATATATATAAATGTACAGATTTATTTTTGGCTGGAACCTTGTGTACATAACTGGAATAGGATTGCAGATCTATAGAATATGTTACATGGTTCATAAATATAATCATACCTGTGTATTCGTTAAAAAAACTGACAAATATGACAAAAATAACTTGCAATTTTTTAACCTATAAATATGGCAGCCAAAGGCTGAGTTTATATTGTCATAAAGATGTATACCGATGTTGCGGATGCATATAATTTTATGAGATATATATATTTTATGCATAATTTACGTAAAAAAGCTCTTAAAGAAGAAAGGCCACACGCGCTCACTCGAGACTATGAGACCTATAGCTCCGCTATCTCATTCCTGCATCGAGGCTCTAGGAATCGACCATGCGATAAAATCCTTACATAATGCTTGTTTGTTAATATTCAATGATATAAACCATCACATCCTTTGATTCAATCGCTGATACTAATTACAAACAGGTGATTCTATACTATATAGAGAGTAGAATGTTCATTTGTATAATAACCCTAAAGTAATATTTATTCAGATTACACTTTATTAATATTACCTACATCAATGATGACAAGTAACAGCTTGTGAATGTACATTTGTTTCACACCACAGTACTGTATTCTAACAGTGCAGCTGTAAAATGCTCCATCCATCGGAAACTGAATATAACATCATGTTGCTGCAATTTATGTTTCTAAAGCTGTTCAATTTATGATTGCATTAAATATAATGAGACAAATTAAATGATTAAATAACCTCTACGTGTCGCAGCTAGTTTTATGCATCAATTTAACTTTAAAATAACATGATAACTCAATTAATGGAACAAATATAGGGATTTATTTAAATATTCATTCTTACAAGGAGTGAAGTCGGAAGTCATTTGCAAACCGTTAATAACCAATGTTTTAACGATAATACCATATTAGTGCTATCTGATTATCATTTTTACCACGATCATTTCTCATTAATCATACATGTCATATATAGCGACAAGTGCCTTGATTTACTATAACTTTTCCCGGATATAGGCTATGGAAAATGTGAACAGATCGAAATTTTTTATCATAGTAAATAAATATGACAAATAATGTATGAATTGAAATATCCGCACTTATTCTGTTCTATTAAACATTGACAAGCTATTTATTTCTAGATTTAAAGAAACCTATTTTATTTAATTGATACAAGCATTGATTCATTTTAGGAAAGTCATCTGGTTTCCTAGGCAACTGAGTTATTAATGTACTTTGATAATTACTCATTTTCTTGCAATCGATTTAAAGTTTCAGACCTAATATTTAGGAGCATCTCAAATTAACGAAAAGGAATTTTAGAATATTATAAATATATTGCAGGCATCATATGTATAGTTTTCAATAACATTGGTTGTAAGCAAACGATAAGGGTTTCTTCAATACACAGAAATCCCGGATGGAAATCCACTAAAGAACTATCATTACTTACTATTGTTAAACTGTAAAGCTATTGTTTCTGATTATATCTATCACTAAAATTTGTAATATAAGTAAATGGATTAGCGAAACATGGTGCCATCACCCGCTGTCATCAACGGGCAATGTTGGATATTACTGAAAATACAGCCTCTCACGATGCAATAAAGATACCCGGATGCAATGAATGATTGGTCGACTGCAAATCGTAGTCTATTGCGCAAATAGACAGCTGTTGTAAATACGAGATATACTCATCAATACTTTGTAAACAATAGAAGCACAACATGGGCAATTCTGTGTCAAACACTTTCGATGAAGCTACAGGGAAGATTAAAAACGTGTTTAAGTCAAAGCCAGAGCTGTCAGAGTTTATGAAGAGAAAACTACTTCATGAATTTCACACTTTCTTCGGTAAGTAACCAGCATTAATACTTAGTTTTGCCTCAGAGAATTGAGTGCATTAGTCAATTGAATGCAACAGCTTAGATTTATTGATAACGGTTTGATGAAACCTTCTCTTGAAAATATGTTTAGTACATTTCACTCTTTGAATTACTCGTCATAGTTGTTAGAGTTAAAAATCCCTATAATGGAAGAATAAACCCATCTTAACTAAGCATGTCAACTAAGGACATTGAATAAACGTTCATGTCGGGGTTCATGTCCTGGGCGTTTATGCGAATGTATGTACCTTATTCTATATTGTAGCGTGATAATAAAAATCATCTTTTGTATTTTAAACAAAACATTCACTCATGTTTATAAAATGTTTCAGTTTTTTAAACTAAAATATTTAGAATAGATTATGAAACTGATGAATAGTACAAATTGTCTTTCGGGTCAAACCCCTGTAACGCCTGCATGATGCACCTGTCTTCATATACAAGCCAGCATGTCTCTGCTTGTTTCCTTATATTATTTTTAATAAGAATATAAACGCCATTGTTCAAGATGTTGGTTAAAAAGCTAAGTTAAATTATTATACAGTATATTGTTTTGTGGAATGGATCATTTCTGCAATAAAACTATCTCTTATGCCTATCAATAAAATCAGTTCCAATCCCTATAGGTAATCATATTTGCGCAAGTGAATATCAGAAGTATAAATAGAAAGCAGCTGTTTTAATAAAACATATATCTAAATGAAAAATATTAGGAATAAAACCATACAAGGCTTCATTAAGCCAAAGCCATCATTGATTGTATTTTTCTAAATTTCAAATTAGGAAAAAGGTAAGTATTTATTAATATTGCTTCATATTACTAGCACAATATATGATATCGACGTTAGAGGCATCAGCACTGTCTGCACACTAAATACGAAATATAATTTTGTAATTTTCAATGATATATGATCCCATTAATGTCATGCTTACTCTGTGTTACAAAAACATGTAATATTCATGTTGTCAACACTGAATCAATCACCTGCACTGGCACTTATTTGTATCATTTTTTATTTTTTATTTCTGGCAATCAATTCAAAAGCAGAAACTAATCGCAACCGTTAAAATTGCCTTATATAATACACCTTGGCACACTAGCTTAAAAAGAAACTGTTAATGGAGAAAGAAAGGTGCTAATTGTTGGAGTTTTATCATATCCTTGAACAAAGATAATAGTTCAGTGCTCAGAGTCATCAGCCTTTAAATGTATAGAAAAAACCCTGATTATTATGTAATCCATTAATTATTTTTCAGTTAATTTTGGAGATTCTGAAAGCAACCATAGCATTTTGTGTGTGCCCGGGCCCGGTTGTGAGCACTATCAAATCTTGGACTATTAAAGTTATAATAGTTCCAGATCATAAAACCATCATTTCTTGTTATACTACTTGTGAAAACATCTCTTACAGACATATTTAAAAAAAACATTATAAGTTGTAGTTTCTTAGCACCAATATGCTATCTGAATGTTAAATAAAAACCAAAGACATGTACTTGATAATATTAGTAATGCTAGTAATGCTACGAATTATAAATGTTTGTAAGTTCTTTAATTATTAGCTGCCATTCATACTATTGTTGTAAGTGTGTCCACGCCAATATGTATGGTCAGGGTAGTAGACAGCTTTCAGACAGCTGTATCATACCAATTTTATTATAAAAACATAATTATACTTAATAATTAATGTTAAACTCTCTCCTCTGTTTCTGGTTTTATACGTCACTGTAAATTTCCGTTTAAATTTATTGCTTGTGAACACACAGTAGTATTTTACATACAGTAGTTTTATTGTTATTTTAGATCTCAATAAAGATGGTCAGTTGGAATGGAAAGATTTTGAGATTGCTCGCCAGGTAATGATAAGCGGCCCGCATATACAGTTAGTGTAATACAGGTACAATACCCCATCTACAGAAAGAGATTACATGATGGGAGTCTTAATACGGGTGAATTACAGCAGTACACATCACAAACTTGGAAAACATTTGTTACCTGTAGTAAATATAAGTTAACAGGGAACATCGTCAGTTTTAGAGGATCATTTTAAGCTGCATTAAACTGGTTACTTCTGGAACCGAAGTTTAAATTTAGCCAGCTTATATATGACTGTATGTTAGTGAATATTTTATCTGTATATCATAGCACGTCCTCCTTCGCGAATAAAAAAGTCTAGGGTACTAGTGTCACTTCTGATTTGCATTAATTTTTTCGTAAGACCTTTAAGTTTGAATGACATCCTGAACGACATGATTGGTCAGTTTATCACTTTAATTTATTAATGAATCCCACAGGAGTAAGCAATGTTTACTTTCCCTATACTAAATGAAAAAAAAAAAATAAATTATAGATATTCATTAAGGGATAGGGGAATTGAAATGATTTGCACATACATCATAAAAAATGCTTTACATAAAGCGTGAGAGTTCATTGCCTATACTGAAATTTGGAATATCAAAAATTGATTAAAGTTTTTCGACTGATTAATGTAGGTATTATCCCTCACGCAGATAAAAAAACGCATAGAAACCCTTTTTCAACTTTTAAAAATTATCGTGTCAACACATGTCACTTTATCTTACGGCGTTCGATTTATAAAAAATAAATGTTAAGTATGTATACATACAGGGAGATGATTGAGATAGATATATATGCTCTTAATTAATATAATGCGGGCTTCTCTCATTTGTACTGGACCCACTCAATAGAAAAGGCGTAGCACATGACAGTTCCATATTTTCAAAATCACACCCTAAGCAAGGATATTTTCAGAATTTTTTATTAAAAAGCTAGGATGTTCCTATGTGAAAAACACACCCTTTTAAATTTTCAAGGAGGTCATGGAAGTAATTCGTGCGAAGATGAAATTCTTGTCGGCAAGTGAATTTTTTTTAATGTATGCTAAATATTAAATCCGACTGGCTTTCCTCGAAATTATAACGCATTTACAACGATGTCGTTAAGTTAGAAGGACACTTTTTAATTTCGAGAAGACGTTTTTGTTCAAACTAAATTAACACTTTTTCTCGAATTTTGGAATTACGATCGTGCGGTCCTGTTTCGTTGATGAGTCATCCCATCTCTTTATACATGTTTATACACTAACCTAATGAGAAGCAGAAGAGTTCAATTATTTGTAGACGAGTAACAAAATACTCTTTTTGTTAGGGAAATCTGAAATAGTTGTGCTAAGATAAGATACTGAAGTAACTTTACCAAGACAATGAGTTACATGTTTCTCCGCTAGGATGTGCTTATTCAAATGTTATAATATTTTATATGCTGTCTCTAATGAAATAATACGCATTATTGAGTTACACAACCTGCCAGATAAATAATACCTATATTAGTAATTAAAGTTTTGTAAAATACTGGTATATTATTATTATTCTTTTTAGAAAGTTTGTGACATGAGTGGTTGGAAAGAAGGCACAGAAAATTATAAACATGCAAAAGATATATTTAGAGATATTTGGCGACAAATTCAAGATCGAGCAGACGAAGATTACGACGGTAGAGTCACAGCGGAAGAATGGGTAGGTGATTGATATGACTCGTAAGAATAGATGCTAATTTTGATTGATACTACTTGGAGGATTTGAAAGTCGTCAGAATTTGATAACGAAGCCTTAAAAATAGCTGGGTTGTATAAGCATTGCTTTACATTTTTGTGGCACTTAGTTAGGCTTATTATACATGTCTGTGTGACATTTTGTGATAATCGGATCACAAGAACACTAGTCACGTATTAGTATATATGTAAATTATTAAAAGTCATGAGGGGGGGGGGGGGGGAGGATAATCATAAACGAATTCCTTTAGATGGACATACAGTCTTCCTGATGTAGTGCTTTTATGGTGGTACTGTTTCCCTAAAGTAAAAAAAAATAATCTTGATTTCAGTTGCAAATGTGGTCGCGTCTTCACTGCCAACGTTTACAAATAAAGGACGAAGAAGAAAGGAAGAACAAAGTACCAGATTGGTTAGAGAAATACATAGAATATAAATTTAATCTCTTCGATAGAACTGGTAAGCCTGCACGACGTACGCGTAAATAAAAGAAATTTGAATTCATACTTATATGAATTTGAATCGGGAATGCGATTTAATTTCTTATTATAATGGCTTTGGTATGTTTGCTTTCCTTAAAGTTGTCGATATACCCATACATACGGAAACCTTTTTACGGAAATATTACACTTTGTATTGGCATTAAGGGTTTACGTATTATACTATTGTTTGTTTTTTCTTTTCCAGCTGACGGTTTAATAGATATAGAAGAATTTGAGTATGTCTTGTCAGATTTTGGAATTTCACCTAAAGAATGCAGAGCTGCATTTGTAATGTTTTCAGAGGTAAATAATTATAACAATATTTAAAACGACAAAACTACACATATGTAGAGATATGTCATCATAAAAACCCGAGCATACACGTGAAGAAGCAAAGAAGGGTATACTTTAGGTATACTGCCCAGTAAGGATTTTTGATTGGTAATTTTTTGTTTATACAAAGTAAAAATAGAACTAAAAAAGTGGATTCTGGATTCAAAAGCTCGAAGATAGAATTCTTAGAGACTGTGGTAGCCTGTGTACAGGCTGAGGAAGGACCCCTGAAAGGACTAATTATATATAAGGATTTAATATATTGATACTTGACAATTTTGATAATTTTACTCATATTTCATCATTTATAACAGTACTATCATTATTAGTACTGAAAATAAAAAAAATATAAAATTGGGGTTTTGAAAAGAGGAGTTAAAAGCTCTCAAACTGTATACAGTCATGTACATAAAATATGGTCTGCTTTTAAATTTTAGAACGGAGAAAAGAAGATAGACATGGCTCACTTCAGAGAACTGAACAAACAATATTACACATCAGAAAACGCTAGTGATTTAGGTAACTTTGTTACCGGAAAGCTACAGTTCTGACAATCAAAGGAATGAACCCTCGACAAGGAAATTAAACTCGACCCGTCTTTTTTATAACTGACATGCTGTAGTGTCCTAGATATTGGAACGTTGCTGCACCACCAGGCTGCACCAAATACGTATACGGAGCTGATACACACTAGTTCGCTTTTGCAAGAGTTTTCATGTTGAATGTGATCGACCCGGTACACCTCTCTTATTTGTGTAAAAAGCTGGTTGCAACTGTTTTTGCACAAGTATCTATTCCACCACTCTCTTAGTCTGTTGTTATTAACATTGGTCTAATATATTTGCTGATACGTCATTTTTTGTTTTGATGCTGAAAATATTTTGTAGGCCGTCTATTAAATCCTTATTACCATATTCTGCCCCTCCCCATAGAGTGATTTTTTATAACATTTATCCGCGGATTGAGAAATTTTATTATATTCTGTTTTATCATTGTTTTATTAACTTAAGAAATCTGGGAAGATTGTTCACTTATAAACTATGTGTTTTAGTTATAATTTGCGCATAATGCATTATGCTGCAAGCGGGGCTGCAAAAACTCTATGCGTTTTGTACATAAGCATTATACATAAGCTATGTCGATTGGAGAGACCTCTAGTGGTGAAATTTAATATTACATGGTAATACCTGTATATAATGAACCTCTTTGTTTCCGTAATGACTTTTTAATGAGAACGTTAAATAATTTGCATTGTGAGAAAAGAATGTTCTATATGTATTGCTTTTGTTTCTTTGGTAGTTTAAGTTATTTCAATTGTTACATATTGCATGTTATTCGTATTTGCGTATTTATGAAATCAAACATTTTCTACAAAATAGACTGTTTACAATTAGTTTTTAATAGGATTGAAATCAATCAATTCATATACCATGTCCCCATCCTAGACTTATCACAAACTAAACAAGCTTTAGGATTCTGTGTTCCATTTTCAAGGAAATATATATGCAATAACATATGTGAAAGTGAATTGCTTTTCGTCTAAGGCTAATTCTAAGGAGGTCCGAGTCAAATGGATTAATTCTTTTGGGTTGTATGTAATTCTTCCACCAAGAATAGCTTGTGTATTTGTTCTTTTTTGAATGCTAACAAACACGAATATCATGAACTGCATTTACCTGTTACCTAAATGCGTAACTCAGTGTGAGGAAACCTACAAACAACCCTTGCTTACATAATGTCGAATAACTTAATGAGTTGTTGACCAATAACTTTTCAGGAAATGTTTAAGACAGAATTTCGTATCCTTTTATTTTCAAAAAACATTACAAAATTAAATTCCATGACTCTCCACCAAAGATGGCGCCGAGACATTTCTATATTATTACAGCGCAGCTAAGCACTATCCTGTTCCAGTTTTACTAGCTAGGGCAAATCTGTTTTGATAAAGTATCATAAAAATTTTAACAAGTTGTATATACAAGTTGCAGTTTGAAGTTTTTGATACAAGGAGACAAAGTATTGGTGAAAAGATATTTTACATAATGTTGTAAAATAAAGTAAAAGCTGTTTTATTTCTATGTTTTAGTTCATGATGTATATAAAGTCTCAATGGAGGATTTTATATGTCGAAATTGTTATGCAATTGATGATGCCATCGAGTAAAATTAATTACAAGAAATTATTAAGAGAATAACTGTTTATGGTTGATTGATTTTCTTTACCCTTTTATTGTGAAACATTCCATATGTTTGAATAATGAGAGGTCTCGATATCAACTACCGGACATATTGACGACCGACTGCATCTGCATTGTGATTTTTGAAGGAGTAAAGTTAGAGTTTAAATATCCTGTGATTTAAGTAATAAAGGATTGATCATATATTTGAAAACATAAAGATAAAATTTCATTTAGATGTTTTTGGTTAATTATAATTTTAATCACACTATTGTTAATGTCGGACACGTGAAATATCATGCTTTTTCTATACAAGTCATAATTCCGAGTAATTCCCAAACGAGGAGTACTCCCTAAAAATTGAAAACAAATTAACACATGTATTGGCTTTTAAATGTATGCGGCATATATATCAAATCATTCTTTTTTTTTATTTGAGGTATTCTATCATGAAGCTAAAGTGTACTACATATTTTAAAAAGGTACCAGGTAAATGGAATCCCAGATATGCTTGTATAATGTCTTTCTGGGAAACCTCCTAATAGCACGAATGTTTTAACTTAAAAAAATGAAGATTTAATATGTTATGTTTTTTACTCTGGGTTGTTCTACAATTTATATGATACTATAAAACAGAGTGAAGTATTCCTCTTTGATTCTTCATTCAACGATCTGATATAACTATTTTTTGTGATGTCTAGGTGTGTTGGGTCTAGATGTCATAAAAACACTTGAATATCGAGGTAATATTTACTGTTAAGGGTACTTATTGATCGCAAATCATGTTTACATATCTACCGGGCCGGGGATGAGTTAGTTTACGAAATGAGGACATGACTCATTATACGTATAGTTCTCTCAGCTAAATGATCATAACACGTATGATTGTCTATTTACAACTGTTTTTAAATTGTCTTTATAATATAACTTTAATAATAGTCTACGAGAAACAGTTATCAACATCTGAGCTTGCGTTCAGTGTTTGTAAAGAACGCTTTTAAAACTCCGGCTTATACCTGATTTTTAAGAGTGCATTTACCAGAAAATACATGCTCCCTAACATAATAACTTACCTGTGACGACGGTTGCTAAATTTAGATCCGTTAAGAACAGTGGCAGTTTGTCTTGGTTTGAAAGGAATCTCTCGCTTATCTAACACCAGATTAAAACATTAAATCTCGAAAATGACATTAGAAGTTTTTATTCTCATGTTTGGAGTTATTACAAGTGTAGCAGGACAACTGAATTTGAAGCAAACGATTGACAGCCAACCTGATCTAAGCTATGTAAGTACATAACATATACATTGCGAGATGGAACATTTACATGATTGTACATTGACTTAAATATATGTGTAAAATATTGGAATGAATGAAGTAAATGCTAACACTGGTATGGATTTGCACTCTAAGATAGTATAACCCTCACACAACATTGCACACAGCCATTTTCAACGCATATAAACACAGTTGACAAGAGGTGACAGGGTTATACATTAATAACATATATATTATGTCGATTATCTCACCCGGTTTGACCTAGTTTTGCACCATATCTACATTGTGTCACCAGAATATGTTCGTTTTATTACATTTTAAATTGGCTTTATAAATTTGTTAACAATGAATCAGTTTGTGTTATGAGAATAATAATTACTTGTACAGTATTATTTATAATTAAACCGGCATAGTCCGGGATATTTTGAACGATACTTTAATGGCGCTGTCATCGTGACCTACTTTTTCGTGCGTGCACTTGCTGTATATATGTAGCCAGTATTTTGCGTGAGTGACTTTTTACGCTTTACCTTCCGAGTTTTATTAAACTTATTTCTAGTCCTCGATGTATAAACTACAGGAACACATATATTTAATGTTGTGTTCATTAACATGTAGTGGGCTCTCTATAAGCGTTCTCTGAATTTGTGAATAGACAGGGACACAGGCATTAATGATAGCTGTTATAGGTTCTGAGGAATGTGAGAAATGCAAGATGTATATGATAATATTACGGTGTGTGACCTACCCGGTGATGAGTTAATTGTTATTTTAAGGCAATGACTCTTAAAAACGGTGAACCCATAAATCATATTTTTCCTGTTTGTGATGAATCTATAAGCACTGCATTTATTTTATATAATTTTATTATTTTCAGTTTGCGAGGTTTCTCAGCTTATCAAAAGTTTCAGTTATGCTGGACTCAAACAGCAGAGTTTATACGGTTTTTGCTCCAGATAACAATGCTTTTAAATTGCTTCCATCAGATGTCTTACTAGCCTTTGAAAGTCAAGATAACATGGTAGAAAATGCAAACATCATGAAATATCACATAGGTATACATAGACGATTAAAAATGTTATTTATAATCGGTTTTAGTCCCGGGGAGGGCACTTATGTAAAGGGTGTGTCCACATGCGCAAACACAGGTTTAAAAAAAAAGCCCCTAAACGCGTATATAGGCTGCTAAAAACACCCCTTTAAAAGACTTGTAGGTATAAAAAGTGACCATTTGGCAGACCTCACTTAGTAAAAATAATACCCTTTGGCAGACCTGAACTAAATCATACCCTTTCACATACTGTGAGTAAAAACTAAGAACTTAAGCCTTAAGAGAATATAATGTCCTCCATAAAGTAAAACGAGGAAGTAACTGG
>JAOXYB010030044.1:0-14912 GCA_028565635.1 Phoronis ovalis
TAAGAAGTATACAATCCAAATCCAAAATTTTCAACTGGGCTGCACACCCCCACCAAAAAATACCTTGAGTACCCTCCGGGATTCAATGTGTACTACTCACTTAAGCTATATTTGTTTGTTTTTTTATAATTATAAATGCACTTTTACAGTATATCGATTTAAATTTCCGCACTATCCCATTGTTTTGCGTATATGATAGCTTTTCAACTTTTCAAAATGTTGTGTTAGTTAAAACAGAATGAGTTAATTGCAAATATACATGCCATTCTTGTCTTATAAATGTTTCAAATTGCCGTATTTTAAATTAAAGTTATATAAAATGGCTACCCTCGATACAAAATATCAAACATTGCAAGCAACATCATGTCGCAGATCCAGGACTCACCCCTGCACAGTAATCTAAAGTTGGCGAAACACGGGCATCAAAAATTATATATATTACCTACAGAAAGTTCAGAATTATGCTGCACGGATCGTATCTTTACTTTTCCAGTTCAAATCAAACGAATCACATAACTCCTGTACTTTTCATGTTTCACTGCCTTCCCATGGAATTATGGAAAAAATAGTCAAAATTTTAAGTGGAGATGCTTCTTACTTATTTGAATTATTACTGACTATACACTCCTTGCAAACAGCTACACTGCCAACCAAGAGTAAATTCTTTGAATGATGACAGAGCCTTTTTCAGTTATCGCACCGAAATTCTGGAACACTTTAAAATTAACTCCAAATATTATTTGTTCAGCTTTGTAGCACTTATGTAATAAAGTTGCAAAATGTAATAATTATTATAACTTTATTACTGGAGTGGTTGCTACACAGCTTTCTTTATAAACAGATTTAAATATCTACCTATCAGAAAGGCATTTTGTGTAATGTAACTTTTTACCCACAAACATAAACTATATTTTCTGTTAGATATTTTACTAAGTTATAATTTTGTTATCTAAACCTTTTCTTAAGTTAGTAGTACTGTGTCATCATTAAAACTTCTGCTATTGTAGTCTTGTCTTGTTTATTTGTTATATTATGTATTCCCGGTGGAGATAATCCTTGGTATAAAATTGGCTTTGTAGCCTTTTGAATGATATTTGGATTAGCATGTACTATGTACTGCGTACAACAAAGCGTACTCCTCTATCTTTATATAGTTAATTTAGTATTAAACAATTGCAAGATAAATATCATACACTTAGATATGTCAGTGAAGATAAAGATGGTTGATCTGACCTAGCCGGGTCAATGAGCGCTAATAACGGGTCCCGAAAATCTAACTAGGTTTTTTTTGCCATCATTTCTCGCAACGGGTTATATGTTTTAGCCATTTTTTCGAACAACGGGGTATGTTTTTGCCATAGTTGATTTGCTAAGGGTATAGGGTTTTGTAGTAATCCTAGTATCGCTCTCTAATAAAAATTTATCTTCTATATTAAAGACAAGAAAAACATGATGGCTGTTGTAGTCGTAATATATTGCATCCATACTTGTGTGGATGTCTAAGTGTTAACATTGTATGCATCACGATTTTGTAAAGGGCAAGTTAATTATATATTTAAAAGTTGTTCTTTATGGTCTTTATAAGTTCAATTTGTCAGGTTACAAACAATCAAATCTGTGTCCATAAAACAATAAATTACTAAAAAAGATTACAGAACGAGATAACATGCGAATTTCCAGCAGCATTCTAAGATACTGGAAATCAAATCTTACCTATTACTTTTTGCAAAATGTGAACATAGCATGCTTGTTTAGTTTTCTTGTAACATTTCGCTCGGTTTCATTAGATAAGTAATAAGAATAGTAATCCAGGAATCGGGTAAACTGAATCGAGGGAGACGAACCACGGGCCGCCACCCCTTGTGGGTGTTGCCGCGTGACAGGTTTACACCTATATGGTATTTTATAACACCTGTTGACTTGGGACTACATTAATTCTCACGTGAACGATGAACCATAAAACACCGAATTTCATTCCCTTTATTATTTATACAAGAAAGCTCTCGAGTGCTGGGCGTTTTCTAAAGTATTAGCTGAGAATACAGTGCCCCACTTTATAACACATTATAACGTTACATGTGGCGTGAAAGTTATTGCACTAATAACGACAACAGTAAGTAACTATTTCATCAAAATGCTGCGAAAAATTCTTATTTATATTAAGCTAAATCTTATTTTAAAATAAGTATCATATTAACACAACGTTTAATGTATTACTTGAAAAGCAATTCCAAGATCAAATCGTACCGCTAGAACTCATTTTTTCCCAACAAATTATTTCATATGCGAACAAAGTTCTAATTTGTCGAACAAGTTTGTACGTATAACGTTGATTTCTTTTAGAAGAAAAACCCGGCAGAAAAATATCAGTTCAAGACCAGATATTTGCACTAGAACATTAAAATAATGTTTCGCTTGATGTGTCTAGTTTCATTTTAGAATATATAAATGATATAACTTTACGAAATATAAAGTTGTGATGCACGATGTTTCCAGCAGTAAGTGTCGTGTTTCGTTTCGGAACTATCTATTATTTACGTACTTTAAAAAAAGTTCTAATTAAATTGTTTGTTTTTTTCTTGAACTTTCAGATTTAGTGCCTTAAAGCAAAAAAACTTTTTTTAAATTGTAAAAGTTGTAGTTCCATCATTATGTTCTTATTTTTTTTTTCGTGAATATACGAAAGATGCAAAAATAGTTATTGGTAAATAAAAATTACTTTATAATATGTATTCAGGGGCCCGATTCAAGAGCTTAAGTTTATACAAAGGAAGTATTTTCTACCAGCATAAATATGCAGAACTGTTTCGTTAAAATGTTTAGAAAGGCTGTCCTGTGTTTTTGAGTGTATGTATGGGTACACGAACACTAGCAGAAAGTGTTACTTGTCATATCACCTGGAATGCAGTAGATAAGCCTAAAGTAAACTTTTTTATCAGTTTCTAGTATAGGTAATTGACGGGGTAATTAAATCCCCGCTATTCCGTGCATCACCTTGACGTCATACCCTGCAGTTAACATCGTGTACCTCATGTAAGTTTCAACGCAAAAGTAAAGGGACGGGACATAATTCGCATTATTGAAGAGTTAGAAAAACTGGCAAACATACTATAGAATCTTCCATCTAAATTTGTTTTAGTCGAACAGCTGAAAATTAAAACAGCTTCTTAGTTATAAGTAAGTTGACGGGAAATTAAGTAAACAAAGGCTCTAGATCATGCGCTTTTGCTTAAACTCGCTCGGAACCCTTTTTCTGGATCGCGAGAGATAAGCTGTGTCTATATACTGCCCGGGATATTGCTACAATACATTCATATACGTCAGAGATAGCATAATCGAGATTAGTACATGCCGAAATGTCTATTGAAGATGGTTTAGGAATGTGCTCATACCTTTGACGTAATAGGAAACCGTTTATTTAGAAAACTTCCAAATTTGGATGTCCGGACCCGGATGTACATCAGTTTAAACGATTATTCAGTAAACACACCCCCGATATATTTAGTTGTATTTAAGTGTGTCTATATGTTCCTGTCAGAGAAAACTAAGCTTAAACATAAATGTGTACTATTTAAAAAATTAGAGCTGTCAGGTAGCGATCGTCGTTGTTGTCGTCAAGAAAAAAAAGTTAATAGCGTGTTTGATGACAAGTCGTATTAACAAAGCAAGCAGGGATTTTAAAATCATTTTACACCTGGTAAGATTTCAGCTAAGATAAATAAGATTCTATTATAAAGTGAATTTCAATACTTGTTCTTATAACTTACATGTGTATTTTTATTACTTTAAACATACTTTATTTACAAAAGTAGTGAAAAGATAGCTACAAAACATGTCTGATTAATGCATTTCATATTAGAAAGTTACTCCAATTGTATGCAATTAAAAAAATGATTCTTTGTGTAAAAACGAAAAACAAAAAACCCTCCCTTGCAAATGTGTTTAAAATGGAAGTTTTATTAAAGTTAGGATGCTAAAAACATGTTGCGCATAAAACACGTATAGTAGTACAAGTTTAAAATGAAATTCTATTAAAGCATATGACGTGAAAATAGAACCACTTTACAATACGCGTACATATCTAATTTTTGTCTACAACATTTTTAACAACTAAAACGTATTGTACGAAATCAGAGTATTTGTCGATGGTAACCACCTGGTTTGACCATATAATTTAAAACATTGATGTTAAAGATATTCTTTTTAATTAAAATTAAACGATTTAATGTTTAGGATTCATCTAAGAATTTACTTTTTGTTCACTGGTGTAAGTTAGTATGTACAATCAATTTTTTAAATTTTAAGTGAGTTTTTACAGAAGTATAAAAGATATAAATTTAAATCGAAATGCTTCTTTAAATTTTATGAAGAATTTTAACATATTTAAAAGAAAGGATTGAAGAAATAATGTAGTTGTAGTGACAATGTTGCAATGTTTCCTTACTTTAGAATCGCCGCACGATTCAGTATCAAGATTGCGATTGAGTCGTCAAAACGGTACATTGACAAGAGATCTAGGAATAATTTGGGCAAAAATGGCGGATAAGAAAACTAACGGGTTAGTATAAATTAACAGTAGGTGTATTCCTTTCTGTATTTACATGATGAGTGCATTTTATCTTAATTAGTTTGAGGCATGACATTCGTATTATGAGAAAGGATCGATGGTGTAGTTCAAACTTAGGAAAAAGTACCACCAAAGCCAAAGGTATGTGCGATAATACGGCTAGTAATCGAGGGATATTCAGGAACACGATAACACTCTCTAGGAAATATAACCAACTGATACTTCCGCTGGAACGCAATGCATAACGTGACAGCAAAGTTGCATACAAAACGAATAGACTTGATTTATAAACCTCATTCCTGAGTCTAGTATAATTGTAATCGACTTTTTAAACAGGAAAATTCTAAATGTTATTATTGTTTTCATAATCACTAATAATGATTTTTTTACATGTTAGTTACATGTTTTTGATAATTAGTCTATTCGCCCTACATATAACAAGTTACTGATACTGATTTTCGCATGATCACATGTCATTACAGTAATGTGAACCGTGGCTTCGTACCTGATGAAGAAGAAGAAAATAATAAGAATGCCAAAAACGAAAAGTAAGTTGCAGAGTTTGAACTAGGAAATAGGAAAATAGAAATATCCTCCAAAAACATACACCAAAGTGAAAATAGGATAGAGACGCAAAATCTGTAATATGAAATAAAACCTTTCGAATATTACGTATGTACAGTTTCCAGCATGAAAATGCAAATATCCCAGGTTGGAAGTTTAACGCAGAAAACCAAATGTCTCGCCAGAGTTTCAATGCACAGTTAAGAGGCGAGAGTCTTGGTATGGTGCCAGGCAAGCTATGCCACTGTCCCCAACTGTGTATCTCGGGTAGGCCTAATTACTAAAATAAAGAGCTCTTTTGCATATGATGGCATTCCCTATTATATGCTCAATATCTACGCTGCTGCATCTGGTTGTTAGGTGTTTTTCTAAGTGATTTTAACCTATTGTTATTACTAATCGCATTTAATTCACGAATAAAATAGAATTCCGATAAGCACACACAACACATTACAATAAAGTTGCAAGCGTTTCAATTGTAAAGATAGTACAATATGAGTCTCAAGTACACAGGACAGATGTCCAAAGGGTAGATGCTATACACATGTAATAACATTTAATGCGATTGTTTGCAGATATGATGATGATGACGACGATATAACCTACAGAAAAACCGGCGAATGGGATATCTTCCAAGAAACGCCGGCTAGCAATGAGCATCCTTCAGAATCTTTGTTTTTTGAGACACTTAGAAGCATTTTCAAGGCATTGTTTTGTGGACTGACGTTTATTGTGGTACTTGCCGGTGCTGTTATAAGCAAATCTACTTTGTTACTGATTACATCTAATCTGAGAGCTAACGTTTCTCTTGTGTGTGTAGATACGGTCGAAAAAAATGGAACTGTCACAACCAATTGTCACCTTGTTGAAGACGGTACCTCAGGCGCCATACCTATGTGCAAAGAATTATATGCAAGATGGCTTGTCTGCTTAGTTATTGTCGTCATAGCACCAGATGTTTTGGTATTCCTTAGATCATTTTGGCGAATTTGTTTTAAGAAAACTAGGAAACCTGACTGCAAAGTTTTCATTCTGGTAAGCTTTTGACTTTTACTAATTTATGTTTTACTGAAGTGTTTCTGCGTTGTTTCAAGTAATTTTATATTAGTAGGATTATCCAGGATTTTACATTTTGTACGTCACAAATCTGTTTCTGCCATGGTATCATCAAGTGACGTGTTATGTGTAATAATGACAGGAATCATAACTCTTTTGGACTTTGTTCTCATAAGTGGGTATTTTACGACCAATAATAGTGTATGTTTATGCACTTTAAATTATTCATTCTACATTATCGTTTTAAAAGTGCCTTTATGATTCCTACAGATTGCAGAATGTAAACATGACAAGAATTGTTCTGTGCCAGATACTTGCAGATTCAGCATCATAGTACGTTAGCTATCCTATTGGAAATACCCAGCTTAAGATCTTCATTTTAATCCTTTTACAGGTATTTGTTATAGAAACGTTCCAAACATTGGGTATCTGCCTACTGGTCATCAATGTATTGCCGTTTATAGATGCTGTAAGAGGTATTATGGTGACTACTGGTGTCGCTGTTGTACCAGCTATTATGAAACTTTGTCTAAGGCGTAAACGAGAAAGTTGCATCCCCGGGAGAGTGACGCTGGATGCCTTAGCTTTGATAACACAGTTATCCGTTTTGATTTTCTGGCCCCTCCTTTCGTCTATCAATAGTGACCCCCGTATCAATGTCAGTATGGAGGAAGAAACAAAATGGAGCCTGCCGCTTTCTCTATTTCTCATCTCGTGTGGCTGGTGGGAAAACTACATTGACAAAAATACAAAAGGGGCTTTTGGATCATTGTTGTATGATCTAAAGAGAGCCGTTGGTAGAAGCAGAACAAAACTTTACGCGCTCGTTAGTCTGTGGAAGGTACTACTGACGATTAGCTTTATTTTGGCTTATACTGTCATAAGTGGCCGATTGGAACTGGAATATTTCATATTAACGGACAACATTATGAGTAATTGCCCCGAGACATCAAATGGTCAAGCATCGTCATCACCCTGGGTTGTTCTTGTTCTCAATGTCCTCTCCAGTTTGCTGTGTTATTACTTCTGCACCATCGCGTGTAAAATTAAGATACAGCGTTCTTGTTTCGCTTTCCCACTGATGTTTGCGTCAATATGTACCTTTGCTCAGCTTATGCTACAGTGTGAATTACTTGAGGATGTGAAGGGCTACACAGAGGTTAGTGAAACTAAACAATTCCGAAAAATAACTATCATTATATTATTTAATTTTTTTTGCGAAGAAAACAAGTTAAAGTAATGTCGAGAAAGTGAATACATTGACTACTATATAGACCTTTCCTACATTTCTGTTCCAGTCTCCCCGTAATACTATGCATGTAAACTAAGCATAAGAATTATAACAAATCTTCAAAATTAAAATAAATGTTATGTAATTGCAGATTTTCCCTTTTTGTTCCTCACAGGTAATAACACCACAGTAAAATCTTTACACATAACTAACAGGAAGTCAAATTTAAGTTAAAATTGATGAGAATGAAACTTTTAATATTTTCTTCAGTTATATGTTGCATAAGCAGATGAAATTAACATTAATTATCATACGCAAATACACATAAATGGAGCATCATAAAGATGGTGCACCTTTCATGGTCTAGAATGACAAGCTATATGCTTGAGTTTCAGTTTGCTCTGGTGGTTGCTAAATTGATCTAAAGCCACCGTAATTTGCTGACATATTTCTTACAGCTGTTTCCATCTTATTTGTTCTGGAATTGTCGGGAATCTTACTCGTTTAGTGTTCAAGGAGTGCCTAATTTGGACAAAATAAACATAGCCATTATGGTTATTTGGACATTATGTCAACTCTGGCTTTCGTGGCACGTCTGGTTTCCGTCAGCTGAAAGACTTGCTAAAACAGAAAAGTAAGTTTTGATTCTGGTAAACTATGTTCTTTTTACTTATTTTTTTATATTTGCAGGAGAATATCGAGTATTAAATTTTATGAATGTTTCATTTAAAACTGGAATTTAAAGTTTAGTACTGTGAATCGAAAATATGTAAGATTTTTTTTTTAAATTAAAAGTTACAGCATCAAACAAACGGAGCTTAAAAAATGTGAAAGATTGGATAAAAGTTTGCGACCAATAGCTATAAATCTATTTTGTCTGAGTATCATACTCTAAAGTTCCACTGTTTTTCAGATTGTTTGTAAGATCGCTTTATTCAGGAGTATTTATTGATCAATCCATGTTGTACAATCGCCGAAGAAACGACAAAGAGGTTCGTTCCAAGGTTAATCAGGTAAGAGCGATATCACTGCTTAACCCTAGACATTTGCGGTAGGCTTTTTTAGAATATCTTGTTAAAGAAAAGCTATTTTCAATAAATCATAAGAGAAATTTTAGCACCATGTGTAGCTTACCATAAAAGTTGATTCCTGATTGTAGATTCCCGTTATGTCAGGCAATGGCGATAAACGCTCCACTGGGGCTTTTGACGCCAATCGTCCTTCTGTCTATGCCGGCAGTAAATATTACAAAGACACCATTCCGCTCATCTACGTGTGCGCCACTATGTGGCACGAGACAGAAAATGAAATGATACAGATGCTCAAATCAGTTATGAGGTACATTTTTTTAATAGGATTAATCCTGTTAGCTGTTTGTCAAATAATCTTTATCGAACTGCTGTGCACTTAGTCTCACAATCTAAACAAATATATCTTATCCCCTCGGTTTTGCACAGCTGTCAGCGTTTCACACGAAATACAAACCTTACCCCACGAACCTTACCCTCTCTGCATTGTCCCTGTATGAGATACTTCCTATATGAAATTGTTTGTTCTATTCCAGGATGGATACAGATCAGGCCGCACGGCGGCATGTTCAGGATGAGTTTGATTTAGTGGATCCAGATTTCTACGAGTTCGAAGGTTAGTACAACTTATGTATTTTTCATTAGAATTTCTATGCTGTCCAATGTATACGTCATACATGATATGATGTGAAGCTTGTTGCTGTCTGTATGTGGCAGCTAATACATTTACTAGTAAGTGGATTTCCACGAAAGAAGCTGGTAATTAAGGTAGTCGCATTATTACAAATCGCATTAAAAGTGTTAATTGCTTCAAAGTGGTTAAGATATTTTCAAAATTATTACTTTGTATAAATTCAAGATATTTGGCTAATCCACAGCGTTATTCGTTCTAGTAACGCAATGGCGTATTTTTAACGTCGAGTTAAACATTTTTTTTTTGTTTTCGCGAAAATCATATTTTTCACATTTAAAACATTCTAGAGTGTTCCATTTTTTAGTTTTTGATATTTTTCTCCTTTACCTGGGCCTCGTTTTGACATAGTTTTTACTCAAACCGACCATACCAAACGGCGCACTCATTAGCAAAGTGTATACAGTGTGAAAAGCCAAAATTACTGTCCGGTTGGTCCTGATCCTATAAAATTAGATGGCAACATTGACACCGAATAATATAGATACATATTTTGTACTAATTTTTACACTTTGTTATTGAGGAAAGGAACACTTTACACTTAAAAATAACTTGAGATAGGCATTTTTGTTTCCCAACATGTTAGAAGCAAACGGCTTCCCGTGATATATAATTATTCAAAAGGGCCAGAATAACTCTGTTTCATGTGCTTTAACAGTCTGAATAAGTCCATCTGTTCCGTACGTCCAAAGTATATCTCGTTTCTTACAAAACCAACTCAACTCTCGCCTTGTCTTTCCGTCTTTTTCAGGTCATATTTTCTTTGACGATGCATTTGAACCACATAGTGAAGGTGAAGAACCCAGAGAAGTGAATACATTTGTTAAAAGTTTGGTCCGTGTCATCGATGCAGCAGCTAGGTATTTGTTTTGTTTGGAAACATGTTTACTATTTAGTTGTCATATGGATGTGAACAATAGCTGACCACAATTCTTCTCTCCCATGCACAGAAACAAACCCAAATGAAAGCTGAACGATTTTAAAGAATTATCTATCTTGTAGTTAATAAATACTCCGGCATTATACCCTGTTTTTCTTTAATTGATCCGTAATAATTGATTTCAGTGCTGTACATAATACGGACATTTGTCTGGATCCTCCAACGAAGATTAAGACTCCGTATGGAGGACAGTTGGTCTGGAAATTACCTGGGGGAAACTCACTAGTAGCACATTTGAAGGACAAAATATTAATAAGACACAGAAAACGATGGAGTCAGGTAAGCTTTGTGTGTGTGTTTGCGGAAGATGCTCGTTTCAGGAACATCAAGTTAGCAGACAACAGATAGCAGGTGAAAACGTGAAGTTAGCAGATAGCAGATGCCAGATAGCAGATGAAAACGTGAAGTTAGCAGATAGCAGATAGCAGATATCTGCTAGAAATCATCTGCTGGCAGATGAAATTTTTGTTAATTTTTTTTAAAAATTTTTTAATTTATTTTTTAATTTTCTTTAATTATTTTTTTTTCAATTTTTTGAATACATTTTTTTCATTTTTTTTATTAATTTTTTAATAATTTTGTTTATTAATTTTTAAAATGTTGTTAATTTTTTTTGAAATAAATGTTTGTTTTTTTTTAAATATTTTTTTTTCCATTTTTTAAATTTATTTTTAATGAATTTTTTTTAGTAAATATTTTATTTTTTTATTAATTTTTAAAATTGTTTATTTCGGGTCATCCTGTATACACTTTGTTTTTAAATGCTGCAGAACTTTATTCAATATTGTAACAATGGAAAATCGTTTCTTGTTGTCAGGTGATGTATATGTACTACTTTCTCGGCCATCGCCTGGTGGCACGTAAAAACATGGGTTCTGACCGAAAGCAAGTGCGCGCGGACAATACGTTCTTGTTGGCTCTAGATGGAGATGTAGATTTCCAACCGACTGCCGTACAACTTTTGGTAGACATGATGAAAAAGAATGAAAAAGTTGCCGCTGCCTGTGGTAGAATTCATCCTATTGGTTCAGGTAAAAAATATTATCATACCATTGGGTTGACAAAACGAATACTAATATCATGACGACAAGAATGGAAAAAAACACTAATACTGAACAGTCATACAATGCTATATAATAGTTTCTATTTCTAAAAAGACCAATAACTATCACCGCTTCATTATACCATTATACATCGATTTATGTAGGGATTTGTACGCAATTTGGTGAATGTTCAGTAATAGATGAGAATAACCAACATAAAAGTTCTCTTCGCTTTCATGGTGTCAAAAGTGTAGCTTGTACAAAACAAGACGGTCTAACTTGCAAATTCATTTTCTTTCTGTCGAATTGCTATAGTAAATTAGCTTTTAACAATATTACGTACCTCACTTGACGCTAGGTCCTATGGTGTGGTACCAAAGATTTGAATACGCCATTGGTCATTGGTTCCAGAAAGCAACAGAGCACGTGATCGGATGTGTGTTATGTAGCCCGGGATGTTTTAGCTTGTTTCGTGGCTCAGCACTTATGGATACCAATGTTATGAAGAGGTACACGACAGAACCCACTGAAGCTATGCATTACGTGCAGTACGATCAAGGTAAGTTAATTAAATTTAGTTATTTAATAATTCCGTCGTAAAATAAATTACTCGGAGTTAAAGAAGTTATATAATATTGTTTTTAAAAATAATTAAAGATTGCGGAATTATTTTGTTTACAGCACATTATTTTGTCATTCATACAAAGGAAGCATTTATTTCTGCTTGTTTATCATTTGGCACACTATGTAGTGTCGATACTTTTTTTAGAAACACGTCTTCTTTCTCTTGTTTCCCGTATTTAATAGCTTTGTATAGAATCCAGATTAGAACTACCGTAACTCAAGGGTGTAATGCCTAAAGTTTTATGTCAAATATATAAATAGACAACGCGCCGACGTATTAGATATTTGTTTACATTTAGTTTAGCCATCAGTACTGAACCTTATTAGCTATCGCTACATTTAACTGTTACATGCTGTAAACATTAAGTTAATGTATGTATGTATACTTATGTATGTATGTACGTATGCATTTTTGCTTAGGTGAGGATCGTTGGCTATGCACATTGCTATTACAGCAAGGATACCGCGTCGAGTACAACGCAGCATCTGATGCTCTAACGTATGCTCCAGAAGGCTTTAATGAATTTTTTAATCAGAGACGCCGATGGATGCCTTCTACTATGGCGAATATTATGGATTTGCTAAAAGATTGGAAAAATACGATAAAGAACAACCAAAATATATCATTTTTGTATATAATGTATCAAGGTAAATCGTTTTTAATTTCTAGTAATTATAACCAACCAAATAAAACTTTTATAAATAAAATTTTAGACGAGATCATTTTTGTATGATAATGCTACCTTGGATTAATCTGAGATGAGAATTATGATGGAAATATATCATTTTTGTAAGTTCGTTCAAATTGATTGCAAATGTTCTAATTGTTACTACAGTTTTGCTCTTTTACTTCAGCACTTTTGATGTTTTTTTCTCTACTGGGTCCCGGGACAATCTTCATGATGATCGTCGGTGCTGTGCAGACAGCCATGCAGCTTGAATTTGTTACTGCCTTTGCTCTCAATGTCGTGCCAGTGGTCTTGTTTGTTATTTTATGTTTTATCGCAAAGTCTGATTGGCAGGTGAGTCATAACGTGTTTCTGTGAAGACTTGCAATAGAACATTCATCATTTATATAGTGTCCTTTTTTAGTTATGCTAATTGTAATAATATGAATCATGTGAGACCTCAGGGAGAGCTATATGTTGCTTGCATTATCTTTCAAAATAAGTCAGCATAAATTCATGAGTTATTGACATTGTGTATATACAAGCTCTCGTGCCACTGTTGGGGTTGCTAAGAGTAAATGGATTAGCTGACAGTTGCCAAGAAACTGTTTTTATTTTTTGTAAAATATACAAATGATTAAATGGAGAAAAAAGTTTATTAGCAACTGTCTATTTGAAAAGAACGGGACGTGTAGAAATGGTCTTGTACCGCGTAACATTTGTAGGGAAATTCCAAATTGGAGGCTTATGGCATACACGATGGTAGGTTTGCAGGGTTACTACACAAGCATGCAGGCTATGTAATGAGCTCCCGAGCAGGAGCGGACCACTCCGTATCCATCTTTTTACTGAAAGCAATGTAGTATATTTGTTATTTTTACCTAAATATTCAATGACGGAAAATACATGTTTGTTTCCAGTTGAAGACTGCTTTCATTATGGCTGGCGTGTATTGTTTAGTGATGGGTGCCGTGTTGGTTGGTGTGCTTGTACAAATAAGCCAAGATGGCATCTGCTCACCTAGTGCTTTATTTCTTCTGATTGTGGCCGGATCATTCATTACTGCTGCATTCCTACATCCACAAGAGTTCTGGGATCTTCCATGTGGACTTGTATACTTTTTGACCATCCCTTGTATGTATCTACTGTTAGTTATTTATTCCTTGTGCAACCTGCATGTGGTGTCCTGGGGAACGCGCGAGGTCAAGCAGGCAAAGACACCCGAACAACTTAACCAAGAGAAACAGGAGCAAACACAGAAAAAAACATCTGGAGCAGCTAAACTTCTCAGCCTGTTTATTAAGCAGGGTGGTGGGAAAGCGGTGGAAGGATGGAATTTATCATTCGGGAATTTGTTTAGGTGAATAGATTATATTAAGCTAGATTTACATAAAAACAAATCGCAACTCGACACCATGTCATTTTGCACTGACTTAATTATTATATAAATCATAGTAACATGGTACAATTAAATGCTGTATATGTTTCGAAACAGTAGTCTGTTTCTTTAAACAATGTTACATTTATCTTGAATAAGCGCTGCCACTAAAAACTATTACTACTTAAAAAAGATAAAAAAGCAGGCAAGTTAAATTCGAAAACAAAAAAGTTTTATCTGGTTTATATATTATTTAAGTTATATTAATAATCACACAAAAAAGTAGAAATCAGCTGACATTTGTCTTCGTTGGAAAACTTTAAAATATACAAAAGTATTTTTGAAATTAAAGTTTAAAAAGGCTGAGAAAGGCGTGTATTCTATATAATCAGCAAAAATTCCTCACGGCTATGTCTATTTTGTATTTTGAATCAAATTCTTTAGCATTTCATTGTAAACTCCTGGATTGTTCAAGATGGCGGAACAATCATAGTAACATTATGTGCCAAATATGACTCTTCAAGTAAAATATCCATGTACAAATCAATGATTACTTTTATGATAAATAACTCAACCTCAGATATTTTGCTTACATGTTGGTGAATATCTAACGCAAACATGCTTTGATTAAGGCAAGTGCGGTTTGAGATATTAATCTCTGGCACCAAGTAGCTTATAATACAATTTAATCTTGGTATTTCCTCGAAGAGTAGTTTTGTCTTATTTTTGATATAACGTTTGGAAACTTGAAGTGTATTTATATAGATCCAGATAGTGACTGCATGTTCTCAGTTCTATCATATCGTTTACCTGTTTTTGATATAATTCCAGGATACTGATGCAAAAATAATGTGCTTTCAATCTATGACCTGCTAATTTTTCAGATGTATTTGCTGTCCAAAAGAGAAACAATCACCAGAAGACCTTAAATTTGCTACCTTACTTGAAAAGTTTGACACTATGGAGAAGAATGTTAGACAAATAACGGGAAAAGAACCTACAGTGAAACGTCATAGCGCACTGACGAGAAAACAGCAAGATGTTGACAGCAGTAGCAGTAGTAGCAGCAGTGAAAGTGATACAGAAGGTATATAAATATTTATATATATAGGTATATGTGTA